>CP139508.1:359791515-360058223 GCA_021014915.2 Artemisia tridentata subsp. tridentata | reverse complement strand
AAATTCCACTACCGGGTAAAAGTTCAGGGTAGCGACCGCTACCCCTGGCTTACACATGGCTCTGCCCATGTATGTTTGTGTGTCTATATGTATGTGTGTGCGCGCGCTCAAGTTCTTTCTTAATTCTGTTTTTTACTGAAAGCTGAAACTCAAACTAGGGCTGGTTCAATGAAATTTAAATATGAGTTTGTTTGGTTTATGAAGTGGCTATCAAAAATTCCCAAGCCGAAGAAATTGAACCATGGAACTCAAGTAAAACTGAAAACTGAACAGATGAACACATCTAATTGGATTATGGGTTGATGCTTTACCATCCATCATTGAGCTTAATAGTTGCTTTTGTTTGTTGGTGTATCTTATACAGGGGAGTGCAAGACAATTGTTTCAACGGTTACAAGGACCGATGGAAGAAGAATCACTCAAGACTCATTTTGAGAATATTATTATGATTTGGCAAAAACAACGTTATAGGAGGAAGCAGGTGACTTTCTATCCTAGATATCTGCTGTGAATACATGCATCACATGTGCACAGCTGATCATTTAAGGTGGTGCTTTGGTAGATTGGTTATCTAATTACTAGGACTTGAATCTACAAAAAATCAGTTATTAACATTCAGATATGCAGATTCAGCATATGTGATTAATAATAGGGTCAAATAACTAGTTTAGTACCAACAGATGCAAAAAAACTGGTCTATGACAGTAGAATATACCATCTTTTCTCACTTATTTTGAGACTCTTTATTTCCATTACATGATCGATCTCTTATACGTCCTTACAAAAATGTCCATTGTCACAAGACTATTTCAACATTCGTCATACACTCAATTATTTGGTTATTACGACTTTAAGCTACAGAAGCACATAGCACATCCAAACACTATTTTGTTCGGTTCATTTTGTTTCAGTCAGATAGCTAATCCTGATGATTTGATTTTAAATAACTACTTCCATGGCGGACAGCCCAACATCCCCCGCTTACTAGAAGTCAGGAGCAGGTGCTTAGTAAATATATTTTGCTAAGATAAATAACTTGTCTAGAAAAGGGGTTCCATGCTTCGGTGATGAGTTTTGGGTTGCTTACATTTTGCCTACAACAGCTCAATAATAAAGTTTTGCATGGTTCAAAATTCACTCATTTTGTGACTTCTTTTTAGCTCGTTAGCATTGTATGTTTAGTCCCCAGTTAGTAGGACATGATCTTATGTAAATATTATATATTCTTGAAAATAGTTATATTCACATTGTTGTTGCATAATCTGTATGCATTTTGATTAAAAAAAAAATCCTTGTATTATGAAGAAGTGAGGGTCTTATTAGTTGTCAACAGAGGGTGATAAGCAAAGGTGCTATGTTCTTTTATGCAAATATGGTACTTGAACTGATGTAATATGTTTCATTTAAATTTTTCTGCCAAAGAAGGATAATCAGGATCCAAAACAACTCCAGCAGCCTCACAGTTCTCATGCACTTGCTCTTTCTCAAGTCTTCCCAAATAACCTCAATGGTGGACCTGTCCTCACGTAAGCTTTTGTGCACATGCCCATTACAGTTACACATTTGAGTTTTCTCCGATCTTTTTTTTTTTTTTTCTCTACTTGTTTCTTTGCTTAATTTGTATCTGACACTATTTGCTATCAATTTATTAATTGAAGGCCTCTTGATCTATATGATGCAAATTCAACTGGCCCAGATTTTGTTCCTGTTGGTTATCAAGCTCCCCATACTGCAGGTGGATTACCAGTTGGAAACCAAGGCAATGTTGCGCCAATGGTTCCTGGCTCTACTTCAGGTTCCTCACTACCGGGTTCTTCTCCAATGGCTGTTGGCAGTCACTTGGCCTCTGCATCGGCTCCACATAGTCCCTCTGTAAGGTAATGCTGTAAATAGCTTTTGATTACACGTTCCCCGCTGTTAGAGTTGGCAATTTCATACAATCTTACTAAAACACGTGTCTTTGTTTTGTGTATTGTCCCAACGTAAAAAAATAAAATAAATAAATAAATAAAAATAAAAGAGAATTGGAACATAGCTAAACAGGAAATTGGTCGATTTGGTTTGTTTAATGTACACCATTTTACCAAAGAAATGGGTCAATAAGCAGGGAGGTGGCCGAATGACGTTAAGTAATTTTCAAATGCTTAATTTTATATGCCTCGTAATGATATTGTTTTTTTTTTGTTTTTTTTTTTTTTTTTTTTTTTTTTTAACATGTAGTCTTTATAATTCATATTGAAGTAAATGCTAAATATTTATAAAAGTTATGAGAACGAATTAAAAAGTGGTGACTTGTCTTTCGATCCGTTTGGACTTGCTTAAAAACCCGATTTGACCCAAACCATCCGGATCCGTTACCTAACTTGCCCACAGCATGCCAACTAAGCCATCTTTATCTGATATATATACATTGTGCTTGTTTAGGGATGGAAGATATGGGATCCCAAGAGCAGGTCCTTTATCAATAGACGAGCAGCAAAGAATGCAACAATACAATCAAATGTCTGCTAGGAACATGCAACAGTCGAGTTTGCCTCCTGGGTCTCATTCAGGAACTGATCGAGGAGTTCGTGTGTTACCTGGTGGGAATGGTATGGGTGGCATAAATGGGATGAACAGAAACATGGCAATGGCAAGACCAGGATTTCAAGGGCTTCCCTCTCCGTCTATGGTGAATTCGGGTGTGGCAATGCCAACACCTGCAAATATGCACGCTGGGGCCGGTCCTGGTCAAGGGAATGCAATACGACCTCGTGAGGCTTTGCGTATGATGAGGGTGAGTTTTTTAGCATTTTGATTTTTGGGTAGATATCAAATCATATGCTATATGACTTGAAGTAGGTTAATCCTTGTTAAGTTTGGGCATTGGAGGCCAAACTTCTTTGGCTTCTTTGTAGAGGCCTAAAAGGCTTGTGATGTGTGTTTTGAATTTAGATGATTCACTTCTCTATAACGAATGGCAGAAATAAGTATTTGGACGTCATATGTTGTTTAAAGGGCAAGAGTTTGATTGTTTAGCAAATTTTGATTATTTGTCAAACCAATTAATAATTTCATCAAACATGATTTTTTAATTTTTTTGGTGTGAAAAAAGGATAGGCTTTGTGATATGAACTAAGAATCTTCCAAATTTAGCTTAAAATAATATTCTTTCGTAACAAACTTTACATGAAAGACATTGTGTTCCAATTTTATGATACGACTTTTTGTTACAGCCTAACCAGAATACTGATCATCAAAGGCAAGCTATGGCACCAGATCGTCATTTGCAGCAGGTATCCCAAGGTGGGAGCGCTCAAGGAGTTCCCCCATTTACAAGTGCCATGGTTTCCTTTCCAAATCCAATGTCCCCCCAACAGTCTCCACACATGCCAAATAGTAATTCACATCCACATCATCTTCATGGACCTCCAAATCTTGCAGCCAACTCTCAACATCCAGCCTTTGGAATGCGGTTTATGAAAGAGAGACAACTTCATCAACAACGCTTGCTGCAACAGCAATTTGCTGCTTCCAATGCCATTATGCCACATGGACAACCGCAACAATCTCCACTTCCAGTTTCATCTCCTCAAAGTAGTACACAAATTCAATCACAATCTTCTTCACCAGTATCACTTTCACCTATCGGGACATCCTCCTTGAATCCGATGCCTCAACATCCCCAGAAACAGCCTGTACCACCACCCCAAGGGCTTGTACGTAACCCTCAAACAGGTGGCAACCATACAATGAAACCACAACGCCGCCAGCCACAAGTTCAACCACCTGGCAAGCAACACTCTCAGCAGCAGGCTAAGGTTATTAAAGGGAATGGATTCTCAGATGGACATTCTGTTGCAGAGAAAGGCGAGCAGCAGGTCGGGCATCAGATGTTGCAGAGTGGTCAGGGTAACTTAAATCCCAGACCGTCTGGATTAAGTCCTGTCACTCAGGTGGCATCTAAGCAGCCGATGCCTCGTTCTTTAAATCAGTCGCTACAGAAAAGATTTCCTGGTCAACAGAAAAGGCCTTCTTCATCTGATACTACTATCAACAATCATGCTCCATCAGTAGTTCCTTCATCTGGTACACCACCAGTCATGGCTGCCTCCAACCACCGCCAGCCACAACCGCGCCTAAAGCTAGCGAGTCAAACTCAAACAGCAGCTGCTCAAAGGGCGGTACAGAATCTAAAAGCAAATTCTTCTGATCTTCCGACTGGCAAGCTGCAAGCTAGAGAAGTTGCTCAGATATCTGAGCCATATTTTGATTCTTGTGGTTTAGTGTTGGATAATGCAACACAATTTGGTAAGGTTCCAACTGGGATGTCTCCACCTCGATCGAACAGTGAAGATACTGACAGTGAGCATTCTGAGTCAGCAGTTAATTATGGTGGTGTTCGTAAGCAGTCTTCACCAGACAGCTTGCCTAATTCTCTTGGACGTGATGCTGATGTACAGTGGCAACAGCAACCGTCTTCGTAGCTAATGGTTCCCGCCTGGATCACTAATTTTTAACTGGAATGCAGCTCTTGCTACAGCTTTTTGGTGACTGGTACTAGGCCATCCAGGTTGGGCTGTCATTCACATGTAACAGCAATGTACAGGTTTGTTTTCGCCTAATTTTTCCGCAACCACGTTGCATATACGTGCACAAAGTTGATTAAGCTTACAAATGAAACAAAAACAACAATATGCTTCTACCATGCATTATTGTTACATTAGGCATGACGAAAAATGACATTTTTACACGATTGTGGACTACTTTTCATGCTATTCAGGAATTATTATTTACATTTCTTAAGATAGGATCGTTTTTACAGACAGTTAATTATTGCTTTGGATGTTATACCTTGCAGATGACATTCATAGTTGCAGCAGGCGGTTACTACAAAGATGAAAGCAGGCAGCATTTGTTCTCTAGAAGTTATTGTAGGGTTAACCGGAGTAATGTGGCAAGGCTAATTTGTATATATAGAATTATCAACGTTTAGAGCCTTGGAGAGATGGAGAAAGATATAGAGGTATATGTACAGAGTTCCCATCTCTCCTTTCTTAGATCTTTTGTTTTATTAGTTTGCCCCATATTTTCGAAACCCATTGTTTAGCGCTTTGTATACTTGCCTTTTCATGTAGGCGAATAGTTGTCATTTTTATTGGCCAAAGCCTGGGGAATTTTGTAAATTCTAGTTTTTTGGTGTACATGTCGATTAATGCTGTTAAAGATCTTCATTGCATCAATTCAAGTTGACAATATTTTAGCCTCTGTTTGCTGTTTGACATATTGAAAGGAAACTTGTCTATAGTTTTCATTTAGAGTGCCAAATTCAACCATTTGCATTTGCCTATGAATTTGTTTATCCAGTTCTCACCACCCTATGTTTTATCGTGCTGTCTTAATGATGAAATAATTAAACAAAACGGAAACGAGGCAAAACTCACCGTAGTGCATTCTTGGATGTGTAAAACCTCTGAAGTAGTTTTTTTTACTCAGAAATTAGTTAACAATTGAAATAAAGTAATCTTAATTTTATTTGAATAATTGTCTGTAAAGTTTTGGAAAGTAAGGTTATGGGTCAACCCAACCAATTATAGGTGTCACCTACAGTAATCTGTTTTGACTAGTTAACTAACGTGGTCATTTTGTGGCCTCTAGTATTTTAGTGTTTGGGGTGCTGTTATGTGCAGGCCTTTCTTGTTAGCTCGAGGTCAATAGACCTGAGGGTTTGATGTTTGACTAGGGTCGTATCTGTCTTAACACAGTATGGGAAATGTTTTTTTTTGGTTATACATATTTAGTCGAGTTTTAACCGCGAGCGGTATTTTTTAAAGTATAGCTGCGTACTTGTAGATTTTCTTAGGATTAGCGCATGTGTGTAATCCTTAACTTTTTGAGAAATCCTTCATCAGTGGTCATTAATCAACAAGAAGCTCATCAAACTATTGGGTAAGAAAGCTTTTTTTTTTCTTTCCCAAACTCGTGTAAGTTGAATCAATCAAATTCATTTTTTCTCGCTCTATCTTAGAGTATACATGAGTACAAGAGATCACTGTTTTAGTAAATGATGCAAAGAAAAGTGGTGACATTGATCCACAAGAAACTCATCAAACTATTGGTAAGGTTAACAACTCAAAGCCCTTTTTTTTCCTTAGAAGCGAGATGGTGATAGTGGTGGGGAAAGAGTGTTGCTTTTGCTGTCATGAGAAATGGTTTATTTGTGCAATGTCATACTCCAGAGTCCAGTACCCCATTTAGTCAAAATCACATGACAAACATTGGTAATGTTAACAACTCAAAGGTAGCTTAGTACCAAAAGGGCTTCTTACTATCACTTTAAAATGTGTGAGGTCTCAAATTCAATTTCTGCTAAGTGCAAACAACATTGAAGTGGTCACGCCAACCTCCTAAAAAAGGAGGGCTTTACCTGGTTTGAATCTGTGTGGCGGTGGATTCAAACCCGATAGATTAGTTGGCCAAAATGGTCGGAAACTATAGTTACCCCAAAAAAAATGTTATATTGTGATAATTTTTTTTTCAACGATGTTACGGTGAACATAATATGTCATGTTGGTAATATTATGAGGGTAAATAAAAAGTGGATCATTAATTTTCACTAAGAAGTGGATCCTTATTTCATTTTTCTTGTTTTTAATTGGTCAACAGTTAGCATGACCTATCATATTTATTTGAACATGATAAGATCTCAATCCTTAAAAACATGTTAATCAATTCTCAATGAAGTTTGTTTTTTTTTTTTTAGTGCAGGACATAATTGTGCTTTACGCTTTTACCATGTATCAATATTCAACTCATTTGTATAGAAAAATCCAAATGTCATGTTTATTAAAGATCTTGTACACCTGACTAGTTATAATGCCCGTGCATGCACGGGGTTTTTTTCTAATTTCTTTTTAATTATGTATTTTTATCGATTAGAAAACAAACAACTTAACGTGTCCTAAATGGTTTTATTTGTTAGATTAAAAATATGATTTTTTTGCAATCAACCTCAGTTTTCAAGCACCTTGCAATCAACCTCAGTTTCAAATGTTAGCATAGCGCTAACATGTTATGTAAGATAAACTTGTGATATATTGAGGTAGTTGGTTGTCGTTAAAAAAATCACACTTAATCAAAATTGATTCGGTTAGACAAAAATCAAATATAGTAGTACACTGATTCTTTCTTGCAATACTTGGTGAGCCAATGTCTTCAAAAAGACACACATCGTCATGGTCATTTTCAACTTAAATGTAATATATATGTAGTATACCAACTTGATGATGTTTTACATGGCCAATTGAGCTCTAAAGCCTCGAGTACTAAATGTCACTACAAATCAACAAATCGTCACTTTACAAAATCGATATTATAAACCAAAGGTCCACGTTATTGAATTGAGACTACTTTGATAGGCACTTATTAAAAACTTTACCTCCTTACAATTATAAAGTAGTGATAAACATATACACATGATGATAACTGAGAGTTTGAGACTAATAGGTATTATTTGGCTGTGCACTGCGCCGGGACATAAAAATAAACGCATTCGATCACTTATATAACTAACATATGATAAATAAGGATGGTTTACCGTTTCAGTATTAGTCTTAAAGTATCACTTTGCATACACGTCTTTTCTAAGACCCAACCAATTGTATGCCATACGGAGAAATAAAATGACAATTTTATAAGATGAATAAGTAACTACTCTCGACGATTAGCGGTTGAATTTAGAAGATTCATTATGTTGGCATCTCGAGGAGTTGAACAAACCTTGAAATTTCAAAACCTTAATTCAGACCCGACAAAACATTAACCATATGGTTTCCCAAATAGGTTCAACTCAACCTTTAGCATTGTAACTCGGCATCAAACCTTCCTTTTATTACACTCCTCTTATTCCCGTAAACCTCCACATCTTTTCATATGAGAGTATAAGTTGTCAAAACTATATAAATACATATACCACCAACTAAAACCTGACATATTGAAATTTTAAAAATTTGAATTATTATAGCTTCAAAAAACCAACTTGATATATTAAAAAAAAAAAAAAATGGTACCTGATTCTAACTTACAAATAAAACTCATTTAAGTCTAAAAAATATCTCTTGAATTCTTAGACATAAGGTCTTAATCTAATGACGCAACTTCAAACCCTACTTGGTACACAATTAGTTTGTTCTTCCTAAGACGCAAACAACGTCATGTACACTAAAGATATAGCAATGGAATTATATAGCAATGGAAAGATATAAACAACGTCATGTACACTAAAGATATACAGAATGTTCCAAAAGTAACATAAAGTGGTTATATGATCATCACCTTGAAAAAATTATTTTGGATGTAATCTCATCATACACCTCCTTTTTAGTCTTTTGTCACTGCGATTAGAACGACACCACATTAAACTAATAAGCAAGAGAACATTATACGACACAATAAACTTTCAAATAATTTAACTCAATTAGAGCTTAAATCAAACCCTAATTTCTTCCCCAAAATTAAAAGCAAAATCACAAACCTGTTAAGAATATAACTAAAAGCCTTGTATCAATTTTTAGAGGAAAAAAAAATTCAACAAATTAGACATTAAATCATACCTTTAGACTTTGTTCTTCCATAATTAAATTATTAAAATTACCTTCCTAATCACTGCAATAAGAATTATATTGTAACAAACTTTATTGAATTTATTTTAGAATCACCCGATTATTGATTTAGGTTTCAATTTGGAACTGTGTGTTGAAGAAAATTTGGTTGGAATTGTGGGTCGACAGCCAAAGTGTTGTATTGTCTTGCTTTTTCTTAATTTTCAGTTTTGACCCTTAAGTCTTGTAAATCACCCACATGTTTTTAAAGTTTTAATTTTTTATAGTTTTGACACATAAACTTTTTAGCTAAAATTTTCTAAAAAAACGAATTTACACATAATTTTACCAAATAAGGAAGTATTTAGATTTTTTTTAATCAAACATATTTAAAAAATTAATTCTATTTAATTAAATTTTTACCTAATAAGGAATGATTTGATTTTTTTTAAATGCAAAAGTCCCCACTTGGGGTTTTGTTTTATTATATAAAAGATTTATTGGAATTTTTTAGATGAATGGTACTCTTTTCAAATTAGCTTGCAAAAGTGGTTTAATTTTTTTTCTTTGTAAATATAGGTTTAATTGGTGTTTGTGGACCACCTGATCCATCTTTTGGCATCATATGTAGTTTTAGTTTCAACCTTTAACTTAGATATTTACTCAAAGTCCTCCATTTCTTTTGCATTTTTTTATTTTAAACCCTTATTGCAATTTTTTATATTAAAACCATGTGTATGTTGTAATAAAGGGTTAATACACAAATATGTTACTAAACTTTTCATAAAAGTTCACCTAAGTTACTGAACTTTCATTTTGTTTACTTAGGTTACTGAACTTATAAACCATGACATTTTGGGGTCACTGAACTTATAAAAAATATTCATAAACAACACTGAACTTGTAAAAACATGACATTTATGTTACTTAACATATAAAAAAATATACGATTAAGTCACTCCTACCAACACTAATAAATTAGGCGAACTTTTTTGGTAAGTTCAGTAACCTAAGTGAACAAAATGAAAGTTTAGTAACTTAGGCGAACTTTTTTGGAAAGTTTAGTAACATATTTGTGTATTAACCCTGTAATAAATAGAGATGAGCAATGAATAAAGATGAACATATCATAATAGCTGCTTGTAGATGAACAGGTCAAGATAGCACGTTGTAATAAATGGGTCAGGTGTAAAACTACGAAGGAGATCAAGAAAACTAGTATTTGTGGACAACATTACATGCTCATAGATAATTTGTGTTGGTATGAGAAAACTACAAAGTATGAAACAAAAATGTAAGAAGTTTAGTCTGAATATGAGAAGCTTTATTGAATAAAAAGAAAAATGTTGTTTAGTTATGTAGGTAGTTGAGTTAATGTTTAAGATTGGCAAGTCTTTTATGAGTTTATGTTAATATTTAAAGATTTGCATGACAAATGTGTGTAAAAGATTTAAGGCTTTTTCTAATATGTGCTACCATGGCATGTGTTAAACACAATTAATAAACTTAAAATACAATGTTTAAATGTTAGTTTGCATTAATAATTTCCTAAATCTCTTCTAATTACCATGATTAACTTTGTTTTATTTAGAAATAATTTTATTTTAGGAAATAATTTAGTTCATTTAATGCTTTTAAACAAGTGTCATGGTGACACATATTAGAAAATCCCAAGATTTAAATAGGTGAACGAATTAATACAGTTTCCTCCATTTATTACAACCTGCTATCTTGACATGCTCATCTACCATATGCTATTGTGACATGTTCATCTCTATTTATTGCTCATCTCCATTTATTACAACCTGCACATGGTTTTAATATAAATAAAAAAAAAATTGCAATAAGGGTTTTTTTAAAAAAATGCAAAATAAAGAGAGGTCTTGAGTAAACATGTAAGTTAAAGGTTGAAACTAAAAAATACATATGATGCCAAAAGATGAATAACCGTGGTCCACAAACACCAATTAAACCTACATTTACAAATGAAAAAAATAGACTCACGTTTGCAAGCTAATCTAAAAAGTAGTGTTGCAAAAAAAGTCTACAAGGCCGATTAATCGGCGATTAGGTGCTACAAGGCCACCGACCTTGCCGATTTATGTAACTGGGTCAAACAAATAGGTCAACTGTGGTCAAAGGCTATCAACGACGGTCAATGGTGGTCAAACTTGCCGGAAACCTATAAATCTTGCCGGAAGTACCCAACACTCACTGTAAACTTAGTTTGATCACTTATAGTAACTCTTTAAGTCTATTACAACTTGTTTTTTAGAAATACCTTGCCGGAAATACCTAAAACTCACCGCAAATACACAAAACTTGCCGGAAATAACTAAAATTTGCCAATAATGCCAATCCGATTAATCACCGATTAATCCCGCCTAGACCGATTACAAGCAGAGGCGGAGCCACCATAGAAGTAGTGGGGGGCGATGCCCCCCACCAAGTTCTTGGAGAAACACTAGATTATTAAGAAAAAATGTCAAATTAGAAGAAAAAAAAATATAGTGCCCTCAGCTCAAAAATCTGAGTGCCCTCGATGTTGCTGACGAGAAAGCGCAAGTGACAACTAATTGGTATTTCGTTGCATAAGTAGACTTGTCCATGGTTTGTTTCTTTATCTGGTTTTGTGAGCGAGAAAACAAAACGAAGAAGATGAGTTGGGAAGTGGGCAAGTGGGGAATGGGGTTAAAAAATTAATTAATCATGGACAATAGGACATATTGATTAGTTCAAAAAACAAAAAAAAAGGACATATTGATTATTATTATATAATTAAAGTACACACATATCATCTTTGTTTATTTAGTTGATGTATCTGAAGTTGTGACATTGCATAAGTCTCTTACCACTAGGGTATGCTATTGACCTCTACTAAAATATTCTCTTTTTGATTCTCATTTATTTTTTCTCATAATATTTTAAGAAAAAAAATTCTATTATATATATTTGTGAGTATGGATGTACATAAAGAAATTAAGTACATTTTAACATGTGACTGAGTATTACAGTAGTATTTTACTGCAACTTTTTTTCTTGAAACCACTAGCATGTAACTTCAATTTGTTATCTTATTTTGATACGTGATATGTTTTTAATATGTTATATTTTGAATAAGTAGTTTCTTTTTTCAAACATTAAGTTTGTTGTCGCATAGCCTTACTAGTTATTAAAAGATGTTTTAGTTCAAAATTAAGCATAGCCTTACTAGTTGTTAAAAGATGTTTTAGTTCAAAATTAAGTATTTTAAATTGAAGTTTTATCTAAAAAAAACAAAGCTGATGTTAGAAATATTAAATAAACCATTCACACTATATTTATAAACATATACAAGCAATTTATAAAGTTCCAATCATTTTGATAAAAGTTTAATCACTCTTAGCTTGTTTTATTTTTAGTTATGTGTTTATATTTTATAAGTGAGAAGCCTAGTTGACTTATTTAAGACGAAATTAATGAAATCGTATCATTAGCTTAGCTTAGTGAATTTCAAATTTTGTTCTTATGACAATCGTACATTTTTTACTTTCTCGCAAAATAAGTACACTTGTCGTCCCTGATTTTGTCGATTGTGTGTATAATTAATAGCGACCCGACCCGACCCATGTTGAATTTTACTATAAAAGAATTTCAACCCGTTATTGAATCATTCTTATCGCTCGTTGCCCCCTTCGACTAGATTTCCTGGCTCCGCCACTGATTACAAGCTACAAGGTGGTCGACCGCCCGACTACCGATTCGCGATTTTTGCAACCTTGCTAAAAAGAGCACCATTTATTTATAAAAATTCGATTTATTGTTGTCACTATATTTAGGATAATCGTAGCATATATAAGTTTCCCAACAGATGTGTTGAAGGAAATAATGTTAGTCATTGTGTGGCGCAGGACTTCAACTTATCACAAAACAGATGCAAAACAGACATAATTGATAATACTATTTATAAAAATTAAAGATGAGATTTTTAAGTTTTAACTAATAGAAAGAAAAATTCAAATAGTTAAAAAAAAAAAAAAAAAAAGAAAAAAAAAGTTAAAAAAGAAATAGTTATACTCTCACCGTTAGGTCAAATTACTAGGCTTTAGTGGTTCACACTCTTTATAGAGTAAATTGCATTTTTGGTCTTTGTGGTTTGGCCAAATTGCAGGTTTGGTCCTCATCTTTTTTAAAGTGCAGCGGTAGTCTCTATTTTGAAGTTTGGATTGCAAAACAGTCCCTGTTCGATGTGAAATGACCAAATTACCCTTGTCTTCTTCTTTATGGAGTAAAGGGTATTGTAGAAACTAGAAGAAGGGGGGGGGGGGGGGGGTTTGAATAGTTTCACCGTTTAGAATTACGTTTTAAAAACTTTTAGTTCTTTTAAGTTCTTTTTGAACAACCGTTAGATTCAATAGTTATGTGATATCTATAAACACAATAATAATGCGTAAAGTAAGTAAAGTAAAGACAAGAGATAAAGGAAAAACACAACCAAACCGAGGCGCAGAGATTTATAGTGGTTCGGCACGAAGCTCACTCTTCGCCCTACTCCGCTCCCCGAGTACCACACTCGAGAGTTCACAATCACTATGTCAACACACTCCCTTTAGGTGGAGCAAACCGTAAACCAAAGCTTACACCAAGTTTAACGACACTAAGCGGAATGTCGGGTCCTAATCCTAGCTAGAACCAATCTACACAAAGCCCACGTGGTTACACGAACAAGCACTCTTGTCCACTTGGATTTACACACAATCCAAGTCTTCACACGGACGATCACCCTGTCCAAATCTTCACATGGATGATCACCCCTTCCACTTGAATCTTCACCCAATCCAAGTCTTCACGAACCTTCACCTGGTCCACGTCTTCACTTCACGGACTCACACCAAGTCCAAATCTTCACACACCGACAAAACAACTTACACAAAGTCCTAATCTAGATACATCACTTCACGGACATACACTTTGTCAGTATTTATCCTAACACACCTAATCACGACTCACACACAAGTCGGATATACAAATTTACAATATGTACAAATGAGAGAGTTTGGGGGAAGAAGAGAATCGTAACACAAGTTACGTGTGTATGTGATGGCTAATCTATAACACTTCATTTCTTGACGAATACGAGCGTTCTTTTCTTGCATTTTGATATAGAGGGTAACGGGATCACTTATAAACACATATCGACACGTTATAGTGATCAAAGAATGGAAGAAGAAAGACCAGAATGTTTTTGTGCAAAGAGGGTTGGTTTTTCTGAGAAAATAGTGCAGTATTTATAGGCACCAGGAGGAGCGGGGGACGGTCCCGTATATATAAGGGACCGTCGCCATGTACGGGACCGTCCCGACATACGCTTCTATTTTTGTCCTGATGTGGTGAAAGTTTATCTTGTGAAAAACTTATCTGATTTGAGCGGAAAAACTAGCTGTTGGAGAATTTGAAATTCAAATTTATTTTCTTAATAAAACATTTCTTTAAAATTACAAAAATACTTTTGTAAAAATGTTTTGTCACATAAAAATGTGAGGTTTAGTGAAAAATAAATTCTTTGATCACTTAACTAATGTCGGTATTGTGTTTATTCATACCTGAAGTGATGTTGTAGTCGGTACGTTGTTGAAACGATTTTCCTCAGTTAAAAACTTATCTAATGTAGTTTTACGTATCGTGTTTTTATATTTTGTTGTAGGTCACGACTAAATCTCAAACACACACTCTTTAGGACAAATAAGAACTCGTACTATTACTATATTAAGCTACGTATGAAGAGATGAATAATCTAATAAGCACTACTAAATAAGATAAGAGATTAAGAAGAAGAAGAATAAGAAGAAGAGTGGTCGGCTTTCAATATATCGAATGTTACTCGAACAAAGCTTACGCATACAACATGAAAAACCAACACATAAAATGAATCCCATGCCTTCTATTTATAGGCAATGGGAGGGGAATAATTCTAGGAATATTCCCATGCATGTGATAAGAATGAACTAACTAATGTGACCGGTCCATGGACTACTAATGGACCGGTCCACAAATACAAACCATATAGTCCTTAAACTTGCAACATTACATTTAAATGAACAAGACTTGTAAATATATGAAACGTGTTCCTAACAATCTCCCCCTAAGTCTTGATCATCAATGTTGCTCGACGTCTTCTTTGCTTCTTGGGCTTCTGACGTCTTTATAATCTTTGTTTCTTTGTTCTTGAATAATGATGGTATGATGTTGTCTCTTTCTGCCAATCTCCAATGTCTTTTCGTCTTCTCCATCATGCTCATATGTCTTTGTCTTGTTTTGAATCATATTTTGAACTTTTGATGTTACTGAGTCTTTGTGAAAAACCTTACTTCAAGATATGAACATGATGGAGTCTTGATGGTCGAACTCCAGCTCCTCAGCAACAGCATCAGCACGAACCAACCGGTACTTACAGGCTCAGATTTGAGATCATCAACAGCATAGTGTGAAGACTTTCTCAAATCCTAACCCAGACCGTTCTGAACCGGATTCCCCCGAAAGGGATTACACGGACACACCGAAGTGCACCCACGATTCAGTGAGTCGCTGGAGATCACCCCACGACTGTAGACCGTTTGGAGCAAACACTAAGCGTAACTCACAAGGAGTTACCGAAGTGACCTGCTGTCAGAGTTGTTTGATGTTGCTCTGGCAGGATTTCCATTCAATCATTGATAATCACAATTGTGACTTCTCTCATGAATGTTCTTGGCAGATTGCTAAGATCTGCGAAGGACACTTTCTTAATTTTACATCTGCTGCCCATGAAGTAGAACAACAGAGTAATACTAAGTGTACCTAAGAGATCTTTTATGAATCTCATGGCTCTAGACTCAATCAGTGCACATTTGTTTGGTCATCGGAGGCATGGAGCAAATTGCCTCCTTTTCAATATCAACACTCTCGTAATGAGAGGTCGATAGATTATGAAGGGTTCTCCGTGTGAATGAAACAAATGTCTTTTGAGAGACACTTGAGTGGCTAAGAAGGTTTATTAGTGCGTCACTGGGTCCATGACGTCTTTAGTCTTCAATACCGGTGATGCTCATCAACCAGTAGATTATGAATTGAACCCGGTGTCTGCCCTAAGGTTAAACAAATGGAGGGCTATTTCTTTTCACCCTTTTCTTTTGCTTTTCTTTTTAATTCTTCAACCCCTTCTTTCTCCGTTCATTCATTTTCTCCTTTTTATATCATACCTAGGACTTTCTAGTTCTAAACTATTTGTATTGTCCTTGGGTAGATCCCTCCGGCTCTGGCGGATCATAGGACGGTTTTCCCTAACCTTAGTCACCTTATAGCTCCATGACTATCCTAATGATGCCATAAACCAAAACCATTGAAAATCTCTCAAAGTGTCGATAATTGTAAAGACATTTTGTTGACACCTTGAGAGTTTGATGATTTTCAGAAGTACTCCCCCTTAACATGTGCGCATAAGTAATGAATTTTGAAATTTGCACATGCCGGAAAGAGTTGGCACTTTTGAATTGATTGACTTTCAATGAACCTGATCGTTGCGAGACACGCTTACATCACCAGTTAGACTGGCTTGAAATTATTACCCGTCCAGATCAGATTCAAAGATTATCGCTCGAAATCGGTACATTCTACTCAGACACGTCCTTTGCGAGACACGCTTACATCACCAGATAAACTGGCTTGAAATTATTACCCGTCCGGGACATGTCCTTTCGACTACTGACTTTCCTATTCGTCAATTCGAGGGTCAATTCTGAGTTTGAGCACACGAGATTCCAGCAAATGATACATCATATTTTAATCATCTTTTTCTTCTCCCTCTCAAAAATAGCATACTCATGATATTTTTGGAAAACGTTTATGATTAAAATATGCTGTTTTTGAATTTTAGGGAAGAATTTCAAGAACATTTATAATTCTTTGAACAAAGATTATATTTTCAAATACTCCCCCTTAACAAGGGAATATTTGTCCTTATGAGCAGAATGTTTGAAAAATATTGAAAAACATTCTGATTTTAATTCTGCTCATAAGTAAGAAGCTTTCGCTCCTTTTTCAGGATTGAGGCACTGAAGCGTACCTCAGGGTCCTTTCTTTGAGGTCCGGGTTGTACACTGTTATGTGTGCACAAACCGTAATGTACAGGCCAAATATGGAAAGAAGAATGATATGATGAAATTTGAGAATTAATTCTTACATCATCCACCTTTACCAAAAGTTGTAAACACTGGGTCAGTTCGCTGAAACAATCTGATGGCGAATGGTGGACGACCCCCAACATAGCTCTCTAGCCTCCTCATCTGATCCCTATGGTATAACCGTTCTTCCATCTTCCGAATAAATTCCTTGACTTGTCGCAGCTCCTTTGAATTCCATCTTCTCGATTTTTCCAACATCGAATCTCGAACTCTATTGGCTAGCCCGTCACGTACACTCTTTAGGGTATCATCACAGAACTTGTGAATTTCATTGAATGCCATGAAGCGGTGAAAATCAGTTGTGCTTCTGTAGACGAACCCAAAGTTTGGACGATGTAGCATGGTGTACTGAGGATCCTTATTGCTGTTTAGAAGGAACTGTGGTTCAACAAGATTAAGCTGAGTCTGATAACTTTCCACACCAAGCTGGAGATCTTCTACACGTTCTTTGATGATGGTTCTCCTGATGTAATGACAGAGGGAAGTACTAAGTGCATATCGAAGCTCGTTGGTCAGATGCTGCAATTTGCCTTGGACCTTCATCAAATACATGTCTTCGATATCATTTAGATTTAGATCAGGAAAATCCGCCTCAGAGAATTTGTAAAGATTGTTATCGATTCTTCTTACTGTGATCTCTTCTAGAAATATATAATCGCATCTTCTAGATCCGCTTACGTTGATGACGGCCAATATTCTGAGATCATTGTAAACTGGTTCTTTTGATTTATGGAGGACAAGTTTGTACTTGTACCAGCTTTGTCTTTTAGAGTACCAGTGATGAATCCCCAGCTCTGCATCACGATCATATTTGACGAGCCTTTTAACAAACAGATTGCTGTTAATAGCTGCTTCTTCAATGGCTGATTGTGTGTAATGAGCGGCTGGTGTGAAAGTGATAGATGTAGCGTACTTTGTCGTCCCTTGAGCTCCATTCTTTAGAAGTTCCAGATCTTTGTTGAAGAACATTTGAAAGGGAATTTCCGAGTGATGATGTCTTCGTATCACGGTCAGTGGCTTGGTCCAATCAGTGATGAATGGTTGATTCTTTCCAACTTTCCTGACGACGTCTGGACTAGCCCAGTCGAAGTCACTTGACATTGCCCGTGCAATGTTTTCAAGGTGATATTCGAGTTCTGTTGCGCTATTGGATTTGTTTTTCAGAAGAAGGAAAGCATCATTCTTGATCCGACGAAGTTCTCTTTTGGTCATCTTCTTAATGTTAAGACTTCTCTTAATCTCTTGAGTTACAACAAAGGTGCTGTCTTCAACTCGAGAAGCTTCGTCAATCTGAACTTGAGCACTTGCTAAATGATCGAACCAGTCATTTCCTAGCTCATCCGTATCATTATCCAACCATGTGACAACAGCTGGTCCAGTAGATGACTTTTTGCTGTGTGAAGGCTTGGACTTGGATGGCTTTGGTTTTGGTGATGATGATGGTGAATGAGGTTGATCATCTTGTGGCTGGAATTCCATATCTTCAGTTGTAAACTGCTCATGATGATGTTCGGTTTCAGTGGGACCAGAGGATTGATGTTTAGGAGGTTGAGATGATGGTTTGTGTCCAGTTGGCTCCTTAATGTGAATCCCTGACCCGCCTTTTTGTTTCTTTTGTTCGGGTTTAGGGTCCTGATCATCCTCATCATCCTCTCGAATTCGTTTTCCTTTGTCGGCAGTTTCCTTGCATGATTTCTTCTCAATATGTGCTTTAAGAGCTGCCATCAGGTTAATTTCTTCGGGAGAAGGAGAGGTGATTTCAAAGAGTCGATCGAGAAGCACAAGCTCAATATATTCAGTGGTGAGTTCTGGAAGTGGTTTGGAGTGGGAAGAAGAAGAGACAGCTTCTTTGATCTTTTCGTCAAGTTGTGCATCAATGTGTTCATTTATGTTTTGCTGAAGATCAGGAAGAAATTGCTTAACAAATTTCTTTGCCTTGCGTGTCATATGATCTTTGATGTTGAAACCAAGGAATTCATCTATCTGCTTCTTTCTTTCCTGCATTTCTTCCATTTGTTGAGACAACTTCTTGACTAAGTCTTCCATTTCAGCCAATTTAGTTGTAGCTTGGTTGTCTCGTTGTGCTTGTGCTCTCTTTACTGCCCTTTTGAGTTTCTTTGCTGCAGGAGTCACAACCTCAACTTTCGTAACATGGACGATTCTTCTATTGCTCTTTCCTTTGTAGGCCTTAAGAATATCTTCAGAAACTGATGCTTTTGATTTTGATTTTGGTGATGAAGATCGCGAAGATGATGGAGTGAGAGAAGGGATTGGTTCATCAGATTTAGTAGTTGATTCCTTTTGAGGTGAGGGTGGAGGTGTTGGATTCTTAGGCGGTGATCCAGGAGGTGTCTTGGGTGAAGAAGCAGTCGAGGACTGAATTGGTGGTTGTTCTTGCTGCTGTTGTGGGTTATGAACGACCATAGCCAGTTTAGATTCGTTTGTGTCCTTTGGAGGGGAAGGAGGAGGTGTTGGAGTGTGAGAACGAAGGTAGCTATCTGCTTCCAGGTTAGCTTGAGCCTCCTCCTTACGTTTCCTTTCTTCTTCCTGTTTAGCTGCTTCCTCAAGATCTTTGGCTGCTTTAGTTGTTTGGTCTCCCAGAATGTCTTTTTCTTCTTCTAAGTTCCAATCTTCATTATCATCATTACGTGTTTGTTCCTCGGGATTGTCATCAAACATAGAATCAGAAATATCCTTATCAGATAAAACAATGTTGCTATCCTGATCTTTTTCTTTTTCCTCCTGAGTTGGTGCTCCCAAGTCGGGTTGATTAACCGAACTTGTTTGCTGTGAAGAGACCTTTGTTGATTCAGCTCCAGACCCACCGGGTTGATTAACCGGATCATCTTGGGTCATGGCTTCTTTAGGAAGAGTTTGTGATCCTCCAACTCCATGTGTTCTTTCATACTCCATCTGTTGTTCCAATACTCTCTTTGCTCTACGCTCTTCATCTTCTTTTAATGATTTGAGACTTTGTTTTTGAGCATTCTCCTTAGAGATCTTATTGTGAAATTCAGCTTCTTCTTCAGTCATAAAGACGTGTTCTTCTTCAGATTCAGATGATTCAGAGTTAGATTCTGTATCTTCATCAACGATTCTATTCGATTCAGGCTTTGGCTGTGGTTTACTGGGTACTCTTCTCTTGATGAATGTTGTTCTTGGATGTTTTTCTTTTGGTTTAGAGACACTTGAGGCACTTCCTGTCTTTGTCTTACCTTTTGAATGAGTCTTTGAAGATCTAGATTCTTCAACCATCTTGGCAAGACCCACACGACGTTCTTGGTATGCTTTGTCGTAATCATGATAAGCTTTTGTTTCTTTGACCTCATCAGGCATCAAAAATTCTGGCAACCTTGAACCTTGCTTTCGCGTGCTTTCTTTTGGGAAATAAACTTTACCCAATGTTTTATCCATGCTATACTCATGAACTTCTTGATCTGTAGGACGCTTATCAAGGTCTTCATGTTGATCAAGTAGATAGCTGATAAGAACTTTGGTGAATCGAACAAATGGGATTTTCTTGAAAATTTTACACTGTAAGTACATTATGTCGTCCCAAATAAGAGCAGCAAAGTCAATAGGTTCTTGGTTTAGAAATCCCCACAAGACTTGAAGATGAGACAGTCTTGGATGCTCAAACCCACTATCTCTTCCAGTTATTGAATGTGTTATGATGAAGAAGATAGTCCTCCAGGGTTGAGGGATGTATCTAGCATTAACTTTGGAGATCGTGGTTAATGGTGTATCAGGTTGAACATCATAACCAATATCTTCCAGGAATTGCATGACCTCAGACTCTGAAGGTGTTGGGTGGAATCGGTTAGCAGCTTCAGGTGCCTCTGGAAGTTTCAAGGCTTTTCTGAGTGTAGCAGGTGTAACTCTGATTTTCTTCCGATCCAGTGTGCAAGTAAAGTACTTGTCATCATTGCTCTTAGTGAAGGTATCCCAGAATTGATGAATATATAACTCTGGAATGGTGTCTGAGCTGTCAAGAATATCCCTGCATTTGTGAGCTTTGAGAATCTCTACAGCAATCTGGCAACTTGGATCAGAACATTTGATCTTGTCCAATTCTACCCGTGAATTGTTCTTCCCTATTTCCAGAGTATACCCACGAGGAAAGACTTCTTCTTTGGTGAGAGCAGGAAGTGGTTGTTGTTGGGAAGATTCCATTGATGTGTTTCTGAATCAACAATCATATACGAATATACAGAATGCATGTTTGTTACAAAAATTGTTAGCTTTTAAGAACAACACATAGCATTCTATTGTATTAATGATTGTTTGTTACATGCTTGGTCAAAGAATTTATCGAAAAATTAGCCAAATTCTATAAAATTTTGATTAATTTTGATAAGTATACAAGATATACCTAAGGAAATTGATCAAAGTTTTATATCAGATCACAACTGCGATAAATTATGTCAACTGCGATAATTATTGTCAACTGCGATAATTATTGACAACTGCGATAATTATGACAACTGCGATAATCATTTAATCAAGATAAATATCTTAATTGTAATAATTATCCAATTGCGATAATCATCTCAACTGCGATAATCATCCCAACTGCGATAATTAGCTCAACTGAGATAATTAGCCCAACTGCGATAATTATCCAACTGCGATAATTATCCAACTGCGATAATTATGACAATCACGATAATTAAGTCAATCAAGATAAAAATCTTAACTGCGATAATTATCCCAACTGCGATAACTTATCCCAACTGCGATAATTTTGGCCAACTTCGATAAACTCTTATACAAGAGTTTACGAGCACTTTTTGACGATGAACATTCAAATCTTTATCGTGATTCATTATGATTTGTGACCACAGATTTTCACAAACAATTTGTATGACTATTATGGGCATTTTGGCTAAGTTATAACAAAAACGAACCATAATTACACATAAATCAAACTGCTAGTGTTCTTGTTCTTGATAAACCCTAAAATTCAATTGATTCTCTTAAAGTGTTTCTGGGTACAAATCAATCATGGCATTATTCAATTTAACATCAAACAACATCTTTCCATTCAACAGATTATCCAATAACACTTTTACACAGATTTCCCCAAATCGTTGCTTAAACCCTAAAATTCGATTAGACTAATTTGTGGTTTCTGAGGGTGATTAAGCATGCAATATAGGCTAACTATCATTGTAAAAGTCTTATCGTACAATCATTTAATAACACAAACGCTCTAAATCAAAAAACCCAAATTAACGCAAACCCTAGTACTAAATTTTACAATTTAGATTATTCTAGCCGTTGGATCAAGAATCTGTTCAAAACCATCATTTATAATTACACACTAAACATAAGAACACTCACAACAATCAAAGATCTTGTTCGGATTGGTGGATTGATTGTTGGCCGTCGATGATGGTGGTTGGGTGAATTTAATTTGGTTGGTAAAAATTTCAGAGCAATAACTGCGATGGATGAGTTTAAATATCTAACATTTAATTATGCAAATATTACATATTTCATCCCCTAACCTAGGTAACTTTGATCACTAGGTCCTAAACCACCATCATGCTAAACCTAAGTCTCATTTTTGACATTTAATGCACACAACTTTTCATCTTTATCATCTTATCACCAAAATTTTGAGAAACAACAATTTCTGAGAATATATGCAAGTACAATTGAAAACTTGTGGTAAAAATTATCTCCCCCTCAACACGTGTTAAAAAATAATTATAGACATTGTAAAAATAAACACCGTGTTGGATGAGGGATTGTACTTGCATTTTTTATTTATTTTTTTTTATTTTATTATTTTTTTAAATATATTTACAAAGATAGTTTGGATATTTGACTCATTTATTTGTTTTTAAGAAATTTTTCCAAATCGTTTGGCGTCAAACATCTCATACCAATCCGGTGAACCAGATCCACAAATCTTGCATGAGGCAAGGCTTTTGTGAACAGATCCGCTAGTTGGTGTTTAGTTCCCACAAAGTATAATTCAACAGTTCCCTTTTCCACGTGTTCCTTGATGAAATGATACCGGAGATCAATATGCTTGGACTTCGAATGCTGGACTGTGTTGCATGAAATGGCAATGGCACTCTTGGAGTCGCAATACATCGGAATCTTGTTGAATGTGTAACCGTAGTCCATTAGTTGTGATCTCATCCAGATGACTTGAGCACAACAAGCAGACATGGCTACATATTCAGATTCTGTTGAAGACAGTGAGGTGCAGTCTTGTTTCTTTGATTGCCAAGAGACGAGCTTGTCACCCAAGAATTGAACTCCCCCTGATGTACTCTTGCGTGTGTCTAAGCATCCTGCATGGTCAGCGTCTGAAAATGCAACAAGTTCAAACCCAGAATCCTTTGGATACCAGATTCCCAAGTTAATGGTTCCCTTTATGTATCTAAGGATTCTTTTAACGGCTGACAAATGCCGTTCAGTCGGTCTAGACTGATATCGGGAGCAAAGATATGTGGCAAATACAACATCCGGTCTGCTAGCTGTGAGATACAGGATCGAGCCAATGATACTACGATACTTCGTAGGATCAATGAGTGTCCCATGGATGTCAGCATCTAGCTTCGGGGATGAGGAGGACATTGGGGTATCATAGGTGTCACAGCTGGTCATACCATGCTTTTTCAGGATTTCCTGAGCATATTTTGACTGACTTAGAAATATACCACGGGGTGATTGATGAACTTGCAATCCTAGAAAGAAAGAAAGTTCACCCATCATAGACATCTCAAAGTTTTGTTTCATTAGTTTAGAAAAAGCGTTTGAATATTTTTTATTGGTTGAACCAAAAATAATATCATCCACATAAATTTGTACGATGAGAATGTCGTCCCCGTGTGTTTGTATAAATAAAGTCGGGTCAACAGTTCCAATGGTAAAATGATTAGCAAGGAGAAATGCGGACAGTTTATCGTACCATGCCCTCGGGGCTTGTTTAAGGCCGTAAAGGGCTTTCTTAAGCCGATATACATGGCTAGGATGATCTGGATCCACGAAGCCTTCTGGTTGTGACACGTACACTTCTTCTCGGAGTTGTCCATTGAGAAATGCCGTCTTCACATCCATCTGATAGACTGTGATATTCTTGTGGGCTGCGTATGCCAGAAATATTCTAACTGCCTCAATCCGAGCTACTGGAGCAAACGATTCTTCGAAGTCAATACCTTCTTCTTGGCTGTATCCTTTTGCTACCAGTCGGGTCTTGTTACGAATCACTGTACCATCTGCACCTAGCTTGTTTTTCCAAATCCATTTCAATCCAACCACATAAACTCCATCTGGTCTTTCAACTAATTCCCAAACTTCCAAACGTTTGAATTGTTCCAACTCCTCTTGCATGGATTCAATCCAATTGTCGTAGGTAAGGGCTTCTTTGATGTTTTTAGGTTCAGATTGACAAACAGTGAGTGCATACATGCAATGTTCACTGTCTGAATGAAGTTTTTGTCTTGTGAGGACTGGATTGTTAGGATTGCCAATTATGTTTACCAAAGGATGATCTCTTGTCCATTTGTGGGTGGATGGAAAATGTTGAATGTTGTGATGATGATCTGACGGGTCCATATTGCTCGAGGAGGATTCTCCTGATTCTGGAATGGTTGGTGGTGGAGCAAATGGATTGAAGAATGCGTTCCCGTCATAATCGGATGGTGTGGAAACCTGATTAGAAGTGGGGGAAGAATCTTCAACTGCTGGTTGAGGTGTTGTGTCCATTGATGATGATAGTTCAGGTTGTGGTGCATCGGTAGCAACTACGGTAGAGGTAGATGCTGATGGATCAGGTGCTTGTTGTATGACATGTTGAGCAGCGGAACTGGTGGAAGCATCTGATGCACTAGTAACACGAACGTCATCAAACATTGGTGCAAACAAATCTTCCAGATCCTTCCTGTTGAAAGGTAGGGGTGCAGCCGAAGATTCAGGGAAGTTAAGACGGTTGTTTACGGGTTCCAAGCGGTCTTGCTCAGAAGCCATTTCAGTGAGTTCATCAAAATTAGCGTGTATGGTCTCTTGAATTTCCCCGGTCCGACGATTCCAAATTCGGTAACCCTTGGAGTTCTCACAGTATCCTACAAATATCCCAATATCTGCTTTAGCCTTAAGTTTACCAAGATCATCCCTATCATTCTTCGGATAACACAATGCTCCAAAGACGTGAAAATAGTTGATGTTTGGTTTTCTTCCTTGTATAAGCTCATATGGTGTTTTGCTGTGTCGTTTGTTGATCATGGCACGATTCTGAGTATAACAAGCAGTGTTGACAGCTTCAGCCCAAAGATAATCCGGTAATTGAGCATTGATCAACATAGTTCGAGCTGCTTCCACGAGCGTACGGTTTCGTCTTTCAACTACACCATTTTGTTCTGGAGTGCGAGCTATTGAAATCTGATGAACAATACCCTGTTTCTCAGTGAATTCCCGAATGATTTGATTCTTAAATTCAGTCCCGTTGTCTGTTCTGATGATGCGGACGGTGTTGCGGACTTGAACTTGAATCTTGGTGAGAAACGTGATGAGGATAGAAGGAACTTGATCTTTAGTCCGAAGAAAATAGACCCAAGTCCATCGTGAGTAGTCATCCACTATTACCAGAATATACTTCTTCCCGTTAAGACTCTGAACTCGCATCGGACCACACAAATCCATATGAAGCAGTTGTAGGACATGATCTGTGCTGTGTTCTGTTTTGGGAGGAAAATGAGCACGGTGACTTTTCCCTTGTTCACACGCAGAACACAAGTGATCCTTGGCATATCTGAATTTAGGTAGACCGTCAACTAATTTCTTCTTGGCAAGGTCAGTGATGGTTTTAAAATTGAGATGAGACAATCTTTTGTGCCATAACCAAGCCTTTGTGGGATGAGCCTTGGAGAGTAAGCAAATAGGAGTAGACGCTGTCATGCCTTCAAGTGAGATAGTATACAGACTGGTTCCGCGTTTCCCTTTCATGAGATCGTTCCCTTGAAGATCACGAATAAAGCAAGTTTTCTCCCTGAATGCTACTTCCAAGTCTCCATCGCAGAATTGTCCCACGGAGAATAAATTATGACCAAGGCCTTCAACATAATACACACGGCTGATTTCGATGTTCCCATTAATATAATCCCCATAACCCATAATTGCAGCGAAGTGATCATTCCCGAATCTGACCGTTCCGATAAACTTAGCAATAAAGTTTTGAAGAAGTTTGAGATTGCCGGTCATGTGTCGGGAGCACCCGCTATCAACAATCCAAAGGACGATTTGAATCACCTGCATCAAAAACATTGGAAACAGGTGGAGATTTGATAACGGTTGGATCCGCTGGGTTAGTAACACAAGAGGTTAGTACTTTAGGTAACCATTTAAAACCAAAAGTGTTCTGTAACCAACGTTGCCAGGTCCAACTAGTCTCTGCCTTTTTCCTAATGTATGCACTAGGTGACTTTGTAGTCTTGGATTTGGGCTTTTCCATATTCTTCTCAGAAACATCTAGTGGGGGCATTACTAAAATGGACTTTGCACTGGTTTTAAGCCTAGATGAAGCGCCACTATTTCGTTTCTTTCTTTTATTCAGCAAAGTTTTAGCAACACATTTTGTATGATCACCAGATAGTATGCTATTACGACAAAAAACACAAGTAGCATCAACCAAAACATCTTCATTAACATTTAAAGATTCAGCATTTGTTACATCAATCTTAGAACTAGACTCAGATAAGTGCAATTCTATTCCTGATGTTACATTTGTCTTATTCAAACTACTAACTGGAACTTCTTCAGACTGAGATAACTTCATCCTAGGTTTCTTGACTCTATTCTTCCTCTGTTTCTTGTGAATCTTGGAATGGCTGACCTTAGGTGTGGTTTCTAGTCCTGTGGAAGTACAAGTAGCTGAATTAGTGGTTACTTCAGATGCTTGGGTATGTTCTTTGTTCACTACATACATCCCTGGGGCAATCTTATGAGTGTTTGTTTTGCCTGTGTCTAAAACTCTGATTTTCTTCTTCAAATCAATAATGATGTGTTGGAACTCTTGATTTTGAGAATCTAATTTTCGATTGAGGCGGACTGTGTCATTTCGGTTTTGAAGAATTTCATCCAGTTCCTTTTCATTTTCAAACAATTTAATTCTTAAAAAAGCTTTTGTTTCCTTAAACTTTTCAGGAACATGACTGTTTTGAAATGATAAAGATGCTATAAGATGTTGAAATTTAAGTTCAAATTCAACACTTTGTTTTTGACACCAGTCAAGCCGTTTTTGAAGATTAAAAGCTTTGTTTTCCACATCATTATTGAGCTGTCA
Organism: Artemisia tridentata subsp. tridentata; assembly: GCA_021014915.2. Classification (NCBI taxonomy): domain Eukaryota; kingdom Viridiplantae; phylum Streptophyta; class Magnoliopsida; order Asterales; family Asteraceae; genus Artemisia; species Artemisia tridentata. The sequence continues at coordinate 360,031,149 of CP139508.1, read as the reverse complement.
AAGAATCTCATTCTCATGTTCCAGATTATCAATCTCCATACGCAACATCTTACTATCCACGGCATGATCATTCACAAGTACGGCATTACCAGATTCATAGAGCGAATTCATAATCACAGACACTACGTCATAACACAAAACCTTTTCCAAGAGTCGATCATTTTCGGTTGCTAAAAATTTCCGTTGAAGTTTTTGACGTTGAATCTTGTCATCTTTAGCTTTGAAAATGATTTGCATAGATGCTACTTCCGTTTGTAACTCCTCTTCCCATTTTGTTGCGCATTTCTTCAGATTTCTGACATGAGGAAGAATTTTCTTTTGAAGAATCTCTTTCTTTTCTTTTTGAACAGGAGAAAGAAAAGAAGAGACAGGAATTTGAGAACTAAACTCAATTTCATTCTCCAAAAGAGAAATTTCATCCATAAATGTCTTAAAATATCGAAGAACCCGACATTTTGGAGGCATTTGTGGATCAGCAAGATCCTCTGTCAGACAATCTTTGAAATGTACAGCAGTCGTGGGATCAGAAGTTATAGACGAGGGAGCATTTATGTTTGTGTATGTTAACGTTTGTTCTGGATGGTCCTTGGGAGGGACAAATGATTTGCTCAAATGAGGTAGTGCATTATAATCATAAGGTACTTTTGAAAATTCTTTTTGTGAATTTGATCGACCCTCAACTTTTTGTGCCAGAAAATCAGTTTCTTCATCAACAGAGTACATAACAACACGTTGAAAGGTATCATCTAACAGAAATGTTGCATTGTATAACTTGGGATTGTCTTTGAGTGCTTTGTGTAGATTTCGGGGTGTGTCACTGCCAAGTGCAAAACTTACTCCTTTAGGACTCGGTTTCACAACATTCTTTTGAATTTGCGTTACAGAATTACCCGTTTTATACACAATGTTTTGAAATTCTTTGAGTTTGGTTTCCAAATCCAGAATTTGATCAAGATAGGAGTCAACACATTTCCTAGTGGCTTGCTTTTCTTCAAGAAGATCCTTCTGAGATGTGGAAAGTTCAGATTGAGTTTTTAACAACTCAGAAGTTAAAGCATCAATTTGTTTTTTGAATTCAAATTGATCTTTTTCTTTTTGTGAGAAAAGCTCAGCTTTGGCAACAGTTAGCTCACGTACTTGACTTTCTAAATTTTGAACCTTTACGTATTCTTGTTGAAAAGCTATTTCAAAACCTTTTTCACGTTTATCTTGTTTTAGATATCCTGAAAGTTGTTGTTGGTAGCACTCATTATCCTTTGTTAACAATGAAATTTTATCTTTGAGCTTCTGATTGATGTCATTGCATTTTTCTATTTGTGACTGGGTGGTCAATAACAAGGCCTGTAACTCTGAATCTTGATCATTCAAATGATCTTTTTGATCAATATGATCACAATGGTCATCATCAATGAGATCATCAAACGAAACAATGGTTTTATCATCATCAAATGATACAACCGTGTTAATTTGATCATCAGATGGTGATGAAAATGAATCATGTTGGTCAAAAATTTCATTTGTAGATGAAGATATAGATGGTGACGCAATTTCATGTATGAGACATGTAGAATCAGGTACCTGAGAAAGACCATCGGTATCATAGACCGGGCCTGACTCGGACATATTCATTTCTTGCATATTAGCCATAAGCATGACTGCAGCATTTGCCTCTAGATCCTCCATTTCATCATCTGATTCCACATTAGCCATAAAACTTTGATCATTCTGAGTCAACCTTCCAGCAGCCTTTTCATCTTTGAGTGCCATCAGAAGAGCCTCTTTGTGATAAGCACTGCCCATTGTTCTTGGCTTTGGACAAGCGTTTGCCATGTGACCGTTCCCCCCACAATTGTAGCATGTGATAGACGTATTAGCAATGCCTTTCTGACCATTCCCAACATTCGAATTTCCTCTCTGAACATTCCCCATACTGTTTCTGTTTGCCCCTGCAGTATTGAACCTATTTCCTCCTGACTGAACCCTTTGAGTACCATATCCATGATTTCCCGAACCATATCTGCCTGAAGACCTGTTTTGAATTTCAACTCTGCCATCATGAACAACTGCCTGATTCCTGGTATTTGAAGATGAACGAAGACGGTTGTTGGATTTGGTGAATCTTCCAAATGCGTTAGCAATCAATCCAAATGCTTCATTAAGAGAGTTGAAAGCATCCTCTTCTGCATCATAATCTGCATTTGAGTATAGCATTGAATCGGTGTTGTTGTATGGAACCAGCTGGTTATCAGAGTATTGTTGTGGTGCTTCATAAGGAATGATTTGATTATGAGGTTGGGGTGGAGGACTTGGTTGAAACGATGAGTGGCCAAATTCCTGGTGTGGTAAAGAGAAGTTAGATTGAGCAACGAGAGCAAGTGAGTTTGATGTTGGTGCGGGTGTGAAACCTCCTCGTGCTGCAATTTCTTTATCCACTTCTGATTGATGTTGTCTGAGGTAATCATACATGAGTCCATATTTGACATCACCAATTTTCTTTGTCTGCCTTACAAAAGTTGCATACTTTTGCCATTCAGGACCAAGACATCCAAGGAATTTTGAGTTGACAGCAATCTTTGGTAACTTTATATCATGACGGTGGTAGTAAGATTCAATGGTTTCCCCTGGTTCCATGATGAAGTGGGTGTACTCCATATACAATTTAGACTCAAGATCTTCCTGGTTTAACTCTGTTCCTTCCATGAGAAGATGAACATGTTCCCACATATCTTTGGCTGTCTTTTGAGCATCAATACTTCGATAGATAGGATTGGGAATCCCTTGAAGTATGAAAGACATAGCCAATTGGTTTGCTTCTTGTTGTAATGTTTGCTCAGTTGTGTAATTTGCAACAGGAATGGGAGTGGTTGTTTCTTCTCTCTCTGTAGTTGCTGGAACAACAGTAGCTGGAATAGGATAGGGTCCTTCTTCAATAACTTTCTTGAGATAGATACCATGAGGTTTTTTCAGTTCAACGAATCTGAGGAATCTACTAGCCCATTGCACGTAGTTACCCGGAGTTAACATTGGTGGAGTTTCTTGACTTCCAGCTTCATGACGTGATTGCTGACTACTAATTGCCTCACACATCTTGTTAAACCAATGAGGTTCTCTGGAGTAGGATGAATAATTCTGCAGTTGTTGATTCTGTTGCATGATCTGTTGTGGGGACACTTGTGGTGGAGAGAGAAATTGATGTTGTTGTACGAATGCTTGTTGTTGTTGATACTGAGGGTGAAATTGCTGTTGTTGTTGTGGATGTTGCTGTAGCTGGTAGTAGTAATTGAAATGAGGTGGTTGAGACATTTCTGTTGTTGTTCAAATGCGATAAAGTACTGTTCACCAAATGCGATAGGGCAATTCACCAAGTGCGATAACCAAGTGCGATAACAGTTCACCAAGTGCGATAAGATCAGTTCACCAAATGCGATAAGGACAATATACCAAGTGCGATAACCTTCAATAGCGATAACGAAGTAGAAAGTGCGATAAAACTATCAAGTGCGATAAATAATGACAAGTTAAATATGTTATCTTAAAGTGCGATAATTTATAGCAAACTGCGATAAAGTATCCAACAGCGATAAGATAATATATCAAACTGCGATGATTTATGGCAAGTGCGATAAATTTATCACAAATCCGTGTGAACAAGGATCACTTGTGTTCTGCGTGTGAACAAGGGAAAAGTCACCGTGCTCATTTTCCTCCCAAAACAGAACACAGCACAGATCATGTCCTACAACTGCTTCATATGGATTTGTGTGGTCCGATGCGAGTTCAGAGTATTAACGGGAAGAAGTATATTCTGGTAATAGTGGATGACTACTCACGATGGACTTGGGTCTATTTTCTTCGGACTAAAGATCAAGTTCCTTCTATCCTCATTACGTTTCTCACCAAGATTCAAGTTCAAGTCCGCAACACCGTCCGCATCATCAGAACAGACAACGGGACTGAATTTAAGAATCAAATCATTCAGGAATTCACTGAGAAACAGGGTATTGTTCATCAGACTTCAATAGCTCGCACTCCAGAACAAAATGGTGTAGTTGAAAGACGAAACCGTACGCTCGTGGAAGCAGCTCGAACTATGTTGATCAATGCTCAATTACCGGATTATCTTTGGGCTGAAGCTGTCAACACTGCTTGTTATACTCAGAATCGTGCCATGATCAACAAACGACACAGCAAAACACCATATGAGCTTATACAAGGAAGAAAACCAAACATCAACTGGTATCATTCGCCTAGGGATAATTAGGATCGTGTGTTTGAATCATTAGTAGTGTTAATTACGTTGGTTTTAAAGTTTTCGAAAAGTTTTGTTCACAACTTAATGTGAAAATTCTCGTTTTTGTTGAAAATAGCTTGGATCTCGTCAAAATTTCACTCATCATCATCGTTTTTTCATATTTTCTACGTTAAGATAGCTTAATCTTCATTAAATCTTTTGATTACTAATCGTTTAAGGTCAAAAACAATCGAGTTTATTGGTTATCTAGACGATTTAGTGTAATCCTTATTATTAGCGTATTGGAAAAGTTGATGAAAAGTGCTAGTTTTGGTTTCTGAGTGAACTTCGACAAGTTAGGGTTTCATCGCAGTTGAAGGGTTTTATCGCAGTTGCAATCCAGATAACTAAGGGTTTTATCGCAGTTTGAATCAAGAAAGATTAGGGTTTCATCGCATTTGGGAAATCTTCAATTATCGCATTTGGGACTCAGTATTAGACTTTCTTGTATTAGAAAGTGGTAATACTTCGACTTAGTTGCTTCTCTTCTCTTGTACAAGAGTTGAGAATTTATCGAACTTGGATTTGTGATAAATCTATCGCACTTGCCATAAATCATCGCAATTTGATATATTATCTTATCGCTGTTGGATATTTTATCGCAGTTTGCAATAAATTATCGCACTTTAAGATAACATATTTAACTTGTCATTATTTATCGCACTTGATAGTTTTATCGCACTTGTAGAGACCGAATAATGCAAATGACGTTTTTGACATTATTTGTATTAACAATCTCATCTTTTTTATGATTACAAAATATAAACTCATTTTAGTTAAAATTATATGTTAATAAGTTTTTAATGAGTTTTTATTTACTTCTCCCCTTTTTGTAGAATCAAAAAGGCTTCGTCGATGTATAGAGAGGAAAGAAATCGACGGTACTAATGCTCTCCCTTGTTTAGTGCTCCCCCTAGATGAGGGCACCAGGGAATCGAGCTATGGTGTTGTGCTACAAAAACAAGTTAAGATACATACATATATATATATATATATATATATATATATATATATATATATATATATATATATATATATATATATATATATATATATATATATATATATATATATATATATATATATATATATATATATATATATATATATATATGAGAATTAGAGGGGTTGAGAAGAGAATTAAGATAGATAGAAGGAGAGAGGAGAAGAAGAAATGATAAGAGGAGGGTGAAATCAGATAGATTAAGCATGAAACATATATTGCAGAGAAGAGAAATAAGATTTTTAATGCTGACTAGGGACGGTCCTGTATATACACCGACGGTCCCTTAAATATTAGGGAACGTCCCTGTATAAGGGACCGCCGCCAGTGGGCGTGTTTTAGACGAAATGTTGTGATTTTAGTATTTTTCCCATTTTAAGGTTGGTTAATATCACACATTTTAAAGACAACCATCACCAATATCACAACATAATAGCATAGATTTCATAATACATTCATTCATGAAAGCATACATAAAAGAAAGCATACATCACATAACCTTAAGGATTCATACATCAAACTACAAGCTATTTCTAGAATAACCTAACTTCCTAGAACATGCTTGGCCCAAAAGATACTCATTTGATTATTTTTAACTAAACATGTAGAGATGTTTAGTTAGAAGGTGGAGAATAACATAGTGGAGCACAAGGTGGCATGGTTGAAAGAGGAGTTGGTTGCACATTGGGTTGAGAAAGAAGATACTCAATGTGGGCAAACATGTAGTGGAGTTCACCTCTTAGGGAGGAAATAGGGTTGAAGTTATGAAAACAACATGCACAACCCATGGTGTGGTTGTTCACAAAGTTGTAAGGAATGGGAAGCCCCATGATTGGAGATGGTGGTGGAGTAGAAGGAGTGTAGTCCAAAGGCCCATTTGGTGATAAAGACAAAGAAGTATTTGGTGGAAGTGAATGTGAGCTTCTTGGTGGAGGTGACAAGTCTCCAAGATAAGGTGAGAAGTTACCAATGAAAGTTGAGAATTGAGAAGATGATGGTCTAGAAGAAGAGAATGATGTTCCATTTTTGGATGGAGTTTTTATTGGTGCACTTGGTGCTTGAGGAGATGATGGTAGAGATTTTGGAGAGGGAGTAGTATCTTCTTGAGTGAGGTCAATAAAGTTGGTTTGTGGTGGTATGATGGTGATTTTAGGCTTTTTGTTTGTGAGGAACAATGAGGTTGAAGAAGAACCCATTGTGGAGAATGAAGAAGATGAAGTGAAGAAGAAGGATGGTGATGAAGAAGAAGAGAAGAGGAGTTTAAATAATCAAGGAAGATTATAGTTTAGGCAAAGCATGCATTAGGAGGTTTATAGCACTAATATTTGTTTAACTAAACTTGGAAATGGTGGTGATAAACATGCAATAGGGTCAAGGTTTGCAGGAAGGAAGAACGTGACCTACGTTGGACGGTCCCTTAAATAAGGGACGATCCTTTAAATACCCGGGACCGTCACCAGTAGGTGATCAGGTTTCCACCCTGTTTTTCATTTCTGCAATCCTGTAACTAACATACTATCTATCAGTTCAGATTTATGCAGAATCATTCATAACTATATTTCACGCAAGGATTAAGAGATAATCACGTAATTTAAGCATTAAATACAAACAACATCACAATTCAGTTAGGTAATTAGTAATTAAACTAAAGAAACAAGCCCAGATATTCATGTGATTAAACTATCGGGTGGTAAAATTGAAAGGATCACCCGATGCTAACTTTTCTATTGTTAGCGATAGTTATAATCCAACACAGAACCAAGTATAAAGTTTAAGACATAATAATAGCAAATACTAAACATAACCAATTGTCATGATGTCAATTATTTTACTTCTTCTTCTTCTTTCATAGGTTGCTGATTCCTTTTGCTATTGACTTCTGACCACCCCGATGCTCATCCCTCATTTGGTGTTGCATATTCATTATTTGGGTTTGACGAGAGAAAAGGGTTGGCATGTTTTGATCTTCGGGAGGAGGATCCTCAAAGATTTGAGGAAAGACAGATGGTAGGGAGTTGACATAAGTGTTGGGAGATGGAGTACTGACTCGAGAAGTTCCCTCATCATTGTCATCGTCATCGTTAGGATTAGATGATGATGCATGAGAGGAAGACCCGGGAAACTTAGACCTTCTTGACCCAAAATCTGACCTAGTTCTTCGCTCGAGATTTTGAGTGAGTGGAAGCATGGTATGCTCTTGAAATACATAATCTACCGACAAAAGGTGAGGGTAGTCATGCATGACTCGATAGAATAGACGGGTTAGCAACATGCCATAGGGCAAGTTCATTCTCGGGTTTCTTCGGACAAACTCCATTCTTTTAACCATGAAGTATGCGAGATTGTAATGTATAGTGTTTGCAATGCAATAGAGCATGTGACCCAGAAAAGCGGGGACGTGATCACGGTTTCCACCAAGACAAAAAGCATTCTCACGAATGATTTCAACCCATGGTTTCATGTTATCCGTGATCTCTCTAGTTAAGATTTGGTTATCTTCAACTGGAATTAGTTCCCCTCTATAACGTCGAAATACAGGTCCATGTCGATCATTTTGAATAAAGGTTTTGATATCATTTGGAGTAGGTGGTATGGTGGTGTATCTTCCATATGAAGGAGAGCTCCTGGCTAGAGCATCAAGGCTCCATTCATTAGTGAATGAGCATTGCACTTCAGTGGGAACGCTAAAAATTTGACCAAAGACTAGGAGAGGGTAGGAGAAATTCAACATGTATTTCAATTTCGTCATCGACACGCAAGTTGAGTAGACTATAGAACTCAAGGACAAAATGTGGGACGATTGCCTCATTGATTTTGTAAAGACAATCAAAGTCAATCATCCCGAACATGGTGTTGAGGTAGTTCATGTTGTCAAAGTCCCCATAGACTATTCAACATTTTGAATAAAGGTTTTGATATCATTTGGAGTAGGTGGTATGGTGGCGTATCTTCCATATGAAGGAGAGCTCCTGGCTAGAGCATCAAAACTCCATTTATTAGTGAATGAGCATTGCCCTTCAGTGGGAACACGAAGAATTTGACCAAAGACTAGGAGAGGGTAGGAGATGGGTTGGTTTTGGATCATAAATTCAACATGTATTTCACTTTCGTCATCGACACGCAAGTTGAGTAGACTATAGAACTCAAGGATAAAACGTGGGACGATTTCCTCATTGATTTTATAAAGACAATCAAAGTCAATCATCCCGAACATGGTGTTTATTACACCCGAACCCCGAAAAGGTAACGTATTATGCCATATAGTATAAGAAATATGTTAATACAAATATCGTCCTAAAAACGTTATTTATATTTTACGATCTTTACTTAGTTTTGTTAATGACAATTACAAAGTATATCCTTTAGCAAATTATAAATGCTAGCTAAAGTCTCTTTAAAACACATTTTACATTTCACAAGTTTACTTAGAATTACATTTTACACATCTACTAGTTTATTTCCTTAAAAGGAAACTTTATTTTTAAAATGATACAATGACATCATGGCATGCATCATACATAATATCTTGGCTAGATCTTGAAGCAAGATAGTTGACTTTGGAAGATTTTGATATGACATGACAAAGGTGTGGAGGATACAGCTGGATTTTGGAAGATTTCCAAAACTATTAGCTGTCATTTTGCTGTCAAGGTGGCGGAACCAAACAATATAAAGGACAGATCCCTTTTATGGGATCCGCCGGATCCGCCGGCTATTCACCAGCTTGCCTATAAATAGCAAGCTGATCATTTGGACACACCATCACTCATAGAGCCTAACATTCATACTCATTCATTTACATATCATCTAACATTTATCATTCATTCATTTCATTAATCTTTCCTTTTATAGCAAAGGAGATTAAGCATCAAGGTTCAACACAGACGTGTAAAACCTTTAGCATAAGTTACTGTGTGATATAGTTGTAGTTCACACATCATCATTTGTATCATTTATCTCAGTGAGTGTGGTTAGTGTTTTAGTCCTCAAAACACAAAGAGTGTAGGGAGTGGTTGTACCCTTGTGAAAGAACCAAACGGGAGTGGTTGTACCCTTGTAAAGAACTCGACATCTAGCTTAGTGTCGGTAATTGTATAGGCGACGTTAGGTTGGTTCTACCTTGAAATAGAACCCGGTGTTTAGCTTAGTACCGAAAAAGGAAGTAAGCGACGTGCTAAGGTTTTCTCCACCTAGAAGAGAGTTTGTTTCTTAGTGAAGGATAACTCTCGAGTCAGAGGCTCGAGGAGTGGAGTAGGGCAAGGAAGAGAGTCCTTGTAGCCGAACCACTATAAACATCCGTGTTGTGTGGTTTGATCTTTCCTCTCTTTACTTTTCATTTATATATTGTGTGAATATTTGTTTGTGCTTGTTTCCTTTGAAATAACATAAAGTAACAAAGTGAATTAATTTTAAAACGGTAAAACTATTCAACCCCCCTTCTAGTTTTCCACAATTGGCATCAAGAGCTACGTTACTTAAGATTTTTAAAATATATTGTATTTTAAAACTTAAAACGATCCATGGATTTTGAAAACTTTAAAGAAGGGCAATCTATGCAAAGACCACCTCTATTCGAACCTAATTGTTTTATTTATTGGAAAAATCGCTTTGAGACTTATGTGAAGTCAAAGGATATAGATCTATGGTTTATAATTGTTGAGGGTGATTACAAGGCCATAAGTAATGATATTTCGGGTGGTCGGGATGTAGAAACTTCTCTTACTCGTCACAGTGATGAGCAAAAGAAGTTGATTGCCAAAAATAATGAAGCCAAAATGATGCTTTACAATGCTTTACCTAAGAAAGAATATGAAAGAGTTTTTATGTGTAAAACGGCTAAAGATATTTGGCAATCTCTAATTGTCACTCATAAAGGAAACTCACAAGTCAAAGATAACAAAATTGATTTTCTTGTTCAACAATATGAACAATTTGTTATCTCTGAAGATGAGACCATTGATAGTGCGTTTGCTAGGTTTAATACTATTATTACATCACTTAAAGCACTTGACGAATCTTTTTCTAGTAAGAATTTTGTCAGGAAATTTCTAAGAGCACTCCACCCAAAGTGGAGAGCAAAAGTGGCAGCTATTGAAGAATCCAAGGATCTTTCAAGCATGACACTAGATGAGCTTATAGGAAATCTCAAAGTTCACGAAATGGTGATGGAAAAAGATTCAGAAATAGTTAAAGGCAAGAAGGAGAAAATGAAGTCCATTGCTTTGAAAGCTAGAGCTGAGTCAAGTGATGATGAAGAGTCTTGCTCTAGTAGCGAAGACGAAGAATATGCCATGGCCGTAAGAGATTTCAAGAAATTCTTCAAGAGACGAGGAAAGTTCGTAAGACCACTTCGTGAAGAAAAGAAATCCCTCCGTAAAGACCGTGATGATAGAAAAGGCAAGTTAGAAAGGAAGTGCTATAGGTGTGGAGATTCTGGTCACTTTATAGGTGATTGTCCAAAGCCTCCAAAGAACAAGTCTCAAAAAGCATTTGTTAGTGGAGCTTGGAGTGATAGTGAAGGAGATGATGATGAGCATAAGAACAACGAAGTTGCCCTTATGGCTCATGACATAGAAGAGGTACATTCTGACTCATACTCCTCTATAGATGATGAAACCTTAGAAGTAAAATATAACAAACTATGTGATATAACTTTAAAAATCATCAACAAAAACAAATTCTTGAAAACTAAAACAACACTTTTAGAAAATGAAGTGTATTGGCTAAAAGAAAAAGAGATACGAATGGAAAAAGGCAAAAATAGTAAAAATACATGTGTCTCTTGTCAAGAACTAAAATTAGAATTAGATGCACTAAAAACCACACAGGAAGATCTCATTAAGCAAAACTCTAAGTTTAAAAAGTTTGATAAAAACATAAGTTGTGCAGATGAGATAATGAAGATGCAAAAACTTCCTCATGATAAAACCGGACTAGGTTTTATGAAACAAGGAACCTTAAGTGACTTTAAGAAACAAACTGTGAATGAAAAAGAAACTGTTCCAACTATGTCAGAAGCCCACGGATCCGACGGATCCAAAGTTTTGGATCCGCCAGTTGTACCCAAGGGATCCGCGGGTACAGAAATTGAACAGAAGGATCTTAAAATGAACCGTACTGAATTCGTTAAGGTCACTAGAAAACCTAGCACTAGTATAACTAACAACAAGCTAAAACCAGCTGTTTCTGTAGGAAGAGGTCAAGCTAGGAATGAGTATAGAGTTAAAACAACTCAACAGAGACCTCAAACTAGGTTTCCCAAACACCCCTTTCCTAAGAGTAATGTTAACTCACAACATCATTATCAAAATAATTGGAACCAAAATATGCCTAGAAACTTCCAAAGTCCCAATTACATGCCATGGAACAACTATCCTCCATTTGCTTACATAAACCATGATAATGTTATGTTTAACCCAAACGGACCCATGAGATATTGGGGACCAAACGCTTGAGTCTTTCTTGAACTTAGGTATGCTTAAAGGTTGATCTAGAACCTGATGAGTGGATCAAAGATAGTGGGTGTTCAAGACATATGATGGGAAACAAAAGCCTTTTCTCAACTTACCAAGTGTACGATGGAGGTAATGTCACATTCGGTAGCAAACTTAAAAGCAAAATCATTGGAAAAGGTACGATCTCTCATGACTCTCTCTCTATTGACGATGTTGCTCATGTAGATAATTTAGGATTTAATTTGCTTAGTATAAGTCAATTATGTCGCAAAAAGTATAACGTCCTTTTAAGTGAAAATGGAAGTAAAATACTTAAAGATGGCATAACCGTAGGAAAAGGTGTTTTAAAGAATAATGTATGTGTTATGAAATTAGATAAAACACCTAAAGACAAGCTTTGTCTTACCTCTTTGGACAAAAACTCAACTCTATGGCATCGACGTTTAGGTCATGCCAATATGAGGCTAATTCAATCCTTATCATCTAAGGAACTCGTTAGGAACCTACCCAAGTTGAGATATGACCAACACTTTTGTGATGCTTGCAAAATTGGGAAACAAGTGCATAATAGCCATAAGGCTAAAAACATGGTATCTACATCTAGGTGTCTAGAATTGTTGCATATGGATTTGTTTGGCCCATCGGCTATACAAAGTTATGGAGGAAATTTTTACACATTAGTTATAGTAGATGATTACTCTAGATATACGTGGACTAAATTTTTGAAAACCAAAAATGATGCCTTTGATAAATTTGAAATTTTAAACAAGAAAATTCAAAATCAAATAGGAAGTAACATAGTATCTATTAGAACCGACCATGGTCGAGAATTTGACAACAAAATCCAATTCATAAGTTTTTGTGATAATAATGGAATAACACATAATTTCTCGGCTCCCCGAACTCCACAATCTAATGGTGTAGTAGAACGGAAAAATAGGACAATTCAAGAAATGAGTAGAACTATGTTAAATGAACAAAACATACCTCAAAAGTTTTGGTGTCACGCTGTAGATACATCTACATATATTCTAAATCGAGTTCTAATTAGACCATTCTTGGGAAAAACTCCATATGAGTTATATAGAGGCAAAAAGCCTACTTTAGGGTATTTTAGAGTATTTGGAAGCAAGTGCTTCATTTTAAACACAAAGGACTATCTCACCAAATTCGACCCAAAGTCGTACGAAGGTGTATTTCTAGGATATTCACAAACTAGTAAAGCATACATAGTTTTGAACAAAGAAACCTCAATAGTCGATGAATCATTGAATATAACATTCGATGAAAGTCCACCTCCCTCTAAGACATCACCTTTGGTCGATGATGACTTAGTTGAAAACCAAATGGTTGATAATCAGGAAAATATTGATAATGATAAAGAAGATGAACCAGTAAAAAGAGATTTAGTCAACATCAAAGAAGCTAAAAGTCATCCATTAGAAAACGTCATAGGTAAACTCAACGAAAGAACATTAAGGTCTAAAGTTCAAAATGAAAGTAATTTCTTTTGTTTTGCTTCAACCATAGAACCTAAAAATGTAAATAAAGCAATAAAAGATGAATCTTGGGTCATTGCAATGCAAGAAGAATTAAATCAATTTGTTAGGAATGATGTTTGGACATTAGTTCCACAACCTAAAAATCAAACCATAATAGGTACAAAATGGGTTTTGAGAAATAAAATGGATGAAAATGGCATTGTGTCTAGAAACAAAGCTAGGTTAGTAGCCCAAGGCTATAATCAACAAGAGGGTATAGATTATGATGAGACTTTTGCACCCGTAGCTAGAATTGAGTCTATTAGAATACTACTTGCATATGCATGTGCACATGATTTTAAATTATTTCAAATGGATGTCAAAAGTGCATTCTTAAACGGATTTATAACTGAAGAAGTATATGTTGCACAACCTCCCGGCTTTGCCGATTTTGAAAAACCAAATCATGTTTACAAACTAAAGAAAGCTTTATATGGACTTAAGTAAGCACCAAAAGCTTGGTATGATCGACTTAAGACCTTCTTAGTTGACCATAAGTACACCATGGGCCTAGTAGACAACACTCTCTTTACCAAGAAAAAGGGGTCACATATCATCATCGTCCAGATATATGTGGATGACATTATATTCGGCTCAACTTGTCAAGAGTTATGCGACGATTTCTCAAAAATCATGCATGACGAGTTTGAAATGAGTATGATGGGGGAACTAAACTTTTTCTTAGGTCTCCAAATAAAACAATTAGAAGATGGGATATTCTTCAACAAATCAAAGTATATCAAAGATATGCTTAAGAAATTTGGTCTTGAAGACTCAAAACCAATGAAAACACCCATGTCCTCCGAAACCAAACTCACAAAGGATGAAGAAAATGAATCCGTAGATAGCACTAAATATAGGGGAATGATTGGTAGTTTACTCTATCTTACGGCTAGTAGGCCTGACATTATGTTTAGTGTTTGTCTATGTGCACGTTTTCAAGAAGATCCCAAAATATCCCATCTTGAAGCCGTTAAACGGATATTTAGATACATTAAAGGTACTACACATTTAGGATTATGGTATCCCAAAGGAACGGGTATAGAAACCATAGTGTATGCCGATTCAGATCATGCTGGTGACTATGTTGATAGGAAAAGTACTAGTGGTATTTGTACTTTTGTAGGACATTGTCTCACCTCATGGTTCGCTAAGAAACAAACGGCCCTCGCAATTTCAACAACCGAAGCAGAGTATGTATCTGCAGGAAAGGCGTGTCAACAAGCACTGTGGATGAAACAAGCTCTCGTAGACTATGGAATTGAACTCAACGACATCCCCATTCTTTGTGACAACAAAGGAGCAATCGACCTCAGCAAAAATACGGTCCAACACGCTAGAACCAAACACATTGAAATACGTCATCATTTCCTACGCGACAATGTTCAGAAGGGAAACATCTCAATTGAGAAAGTTTCCTCAGAGGACAACATTGCCGACATCCTCACAAAACCTCTCAAAAGAGAACCCTTCAACTACCTTAGACTTGGATTAGGATTAATGGAACATAGTGATTAGATAAAACAGTTGAGTAAACCTTAGTTTAACCAAACTCAACACTAAACCAAAAATTGTGTTCTGATCTCGCGGATCCAAACGATAACAAAGGCGGAACCTTTGTTTTGGATCCGCCGGATCCGTCACATGCACAGGTTGTTTTATTATATAATAAACAACACCAAGTACTATTCATCACTCTCCAAAAACTTATCACCTACTGAATTCGTTTCATACTTCACCACAATCATAATTTAGGCTATTTTCTTCTACAAATTTGTGCTCCAAACATCACTGTAAGTATCCTTATCATGTTTATACTCCTGATCTGCGTCTAGGATTTCTATTTCATGCACAAAATCAAAAGTTGGGGAATATGCATAATTCTTGAAAAATCATGAAACATAGCTACTGAATTGCACTTCAAATCATGTTTTTCTTAGTTAGGAATTGCATCTTACAGTACATTATCATCATTCATCAAAAACCCCATGAGAAATTTTTTATAAAATCTTCTCACGACTAGGAAAAATGGTTTTTGAACATTGTTCATAAAAATATAAAAACGTTAGTTTTCTTTTGTTTAACATCACTTGCATAATGTCTCTTGAATGCTAAAGGGAATACATAACTAATATGTATTTTCGGGTACATTCAAATGTAGCTACATTGAAGTAGGAGCGTTTGGGTTATCTCTCGTTTTATCATAAAACTTGCATAAACAAAATTTTCATGCATCTAAATGAGTCGAGATAACCGCACCTCCACATAGTCCCCATATAGGCACACACTAGACCTATACACGTATTTTCGATAATTTCGACTAAAACTATATAAATTTTTATGTTTAGGAAAATCATGCCTCCCGCGACCAACTATGATCACAAACACACCGTAAATTACCTACCTAAACACCATAAAACCAAAGGACTCACTGAACAACAAGTTGAAATTTTCAAAGCTCTAGAAAAATACTATGTACATGAGGGTAGGTTTGTAGACCCCTCATTCTATGAAGGAACCTATCTTTGGGAACAACTAGCGGATATTCACTTTGATTCCCTCCTAGATATCGATGAACCATTAATTCCTCGATTCATTTTAGAATTCTATGCTAGTGTCAAACTAGAGTCAAACGATCAAGGTTACATGAACATTCGCTTTAGCATCAATGGACATCAATTCAATATCCCATTAAATCAATTTGGAGAAGTCATAGGAGTTCCAAGTCATGGAACGAGTGTCTATTCTGATAAATGGTCATTGACCATTCTTGAGTCAAATCTTGAACGAACGGCACCATATGCCACTCCCTTAACTTCAAAAGAAATCATTCGTCAGCATCTCTTCATACCTAGGAACAACCCAACAAGGTTGTATCGAGGGAAATATGTTGCTAGAGATCCATTTGCTATGGAGCTCAATGAACTAAAGCCCGAATTTAGGAAAATGGAAGAAGTTTTAAGGGCCAATGTCTTGTACACGGTAGGAAACCGCGATCAAATCAATGCTTGTCTTTGCCACATGATGTACAATGTGTCAACCCATCAACCTTTCAACCTTGCTTACTATATCGCCAAGAGAATGGCTGATATTCCAATTCAAGGAAAAATGGCATTGCCTTATGGAATGCTTTTGACCCATCTCTTTAGAGCTTTTGCACCCATTCCTAGAAATGCCTTAAGATTTGTTACCGAATATGATGAGATCGAACGCACCTTCATTCCCTTGAGCGAATTTAGGGTAGCGGTTGACAAGGGCAAACGTCCTCGGGCTCAAACATCATCATCATCATCATCTATGAGTGACGATGATGGAATGCCAAACTCTACGATTCCCCCTCCGAAGTACTTGACCCAACTTCTACCAATCCCAAATGAATCAGCCGAGTATCGCAACATCGAAGGAATGGTGAAGAATTTAGGACGTTGGATGATGAAGCTTCATAAGGGCATGAAGAAATTGAAGAAGAAGTTGAGTTAAAGGAGTGTTTGGCTCTAAACATTATTAGACAATGTAGTACTAATAATGGTTGTTTCTTAACTTGTTATGATGATATTTGATGTGTATCTGAACTAACTAAGAATTGCAGGTCGATAACACTTGATGTTATCAATTTTCCGAGTTTAAGCCTATGTTTGGCTTAACTCCTCATAAGGTAAGTTCCTATGAACGGATTAATCTATGATTAAACATGTGTTAGTATTATCATATTTGATTGTTTTGCATTACATATTAGATGATAGATATGCTCCAGGAGAATTTTTGGGTTTTCGTCGAAAAACGAAAAATATGCACATCTCTCTGTTTAGTTTTAGTAGTTTTGGTCCACGGATCTGGCGGATCCCTCATTTTGGATCCGCCATGTGTTAGCGTTGGCTCCGCCATTTTTCAACCTGCAGATCAGGCGGATCCGAAAATTTGGATCCGCACACCTTGTCGATTGGATCCGCAGATATAACAGTAAACTTCTTAAAACTTTTCGACTCATCCCGATTCTTAGATTTTAGTTTCTAGTATTCTTTAGACTAGGTTCACTGATCATTATACATCTTAGAATGATTTAGAAACTCTTAGAAACTTAAGTAAAACATTTCCCACCAAAATTTGAATTTTTAAATTTAAGGAGTGAGTTACCTTTCCTATACAAACAAGGAACCCTTTTTAGGGATCCTTCAAATCCGTGGGTACATCACATCACAGGATTTTCCACTATCCCTTTGCATTTACTGCATATCTTCATCATATTACTCAACATAAGTTCTATGGATTGACTTATGTGATGTGATTTGCACAAATTTTTGTTCTAAATCATTAGGAACCAACATTCTCTATTGGATTTACATCAAATCCAAACACTAGTTTCTATAAACCATCTGCCTATATATTAAGATCATAACTTAGAGCAAAACTCACTCATTCACCTTCTTCACAACATACAACCTGTACATCTTAGTTCTCTTAGCTCACCATGACCAAATCAACAAACACCTCCGCCTCTAGAACTCCAAAACGCACTGCCCACATTAGTGTTAAGCCTTGTTGCTTCATAAATCTTGCTAACTCATCATCAGAGGAATCATCTCCTCTTAATATCTCATCTCCTATAGCAAGTGAAAATTTCCTTACTTTATCCACACCTACACCATCCAATGTTGTCATACAAACTCCACCTCCATCCATAACTCCAATAGCAACAACACCACCACCCGCTCCATCACAGACTGTCAAATCTCAATCACAACCAAACTCACCCAAACTCCAACCTATGGAACTATTTAGGATTCCACCTACATCACCTCATCCTTACCTTGATAACTTGGAGGATCTCCTACCAAGAACAACCAATCCTACACCCATGACCTTTGAAGGTCAAGAGCCTATGCTTTTTCATCCGATTTTCCCGGATATCCATGGTCCTTTATACCATGATGCACCATCATCTCAATCTCAAATACTACCTCTCTAACCCACATCAACTCTCATTGCCATAGACGAGGCAATGTGGAACAATTTACCTCAAACCCAAGAGGAGCTTAGTGAAGAGCTCAACCATCTCTACACTCTCTCGGGTATGGTAGATCACCGCCTCAATGAAGCCATGGACCTCCAAAACATCCTCATGAACTCCCTCCAAACACCACCACCAACCAATGAACAAACACAATCACCACCACCCAACAACCAATCACAACCACCACCACCACAACCAAATGAGTCTACTCTTCCGCCCGGTTTTGTTCGCCATGATTGCAACATGTGTGAAAGAACCGCTCACATAGCTCAAAGGAAAAACATTTTGGTGCACGAGCTCCAAAATGAAATGAGGTTCATTTTAAACCACATTCTTGAGCATCTAAACGCCATCTCTCATCCTCCTCAATAGGAGAATTTTAGTCTCATTATATAGGACCTTTTAAATGTTGTTGTGGGACTTCTTATTTTTTAGGATATATTTTTCATTTTCATGTAACATCATATTATGTTTGTGACTTTTGTCACATAATTTTCAATGAATGAATGTGATGTTTTTATGCTTATGAGTGATCAACATAAAGCATATTATCATTAGTTAGGTAACTAACATCATTATATAGTTATTTGGAATCTACATTCTAGTTTGATCACTTGTACTTTAGGTACAAAATTTTGATCAAACACTGCATTTTGACTTTTTAAAGTAAACTAGATTATCATTCTTATTTGAATGACCATATCATATGCATTATGCTTCTCCATTGAGGATATTCACAACTAACATTTCTTTTGCAGCATCTCATACCCTTCTAATGTATACGTTGGGACTCTTGTAATGAGGAGTATACATCGAGGGGGAGCATTTCATTTTTTTAACCATTTGTCTTGTAGGATCATGCATCATTACCTTGTTACTCCATTTAGGGGGAGTATCAAACAAGGGGGAGCTTTTAAAGTTCTCAAAATCGCATTCTGCTACGCAACTCTTCTTTTTGTTTCGACAAAAAGGGGGAGAAAGGATTAAGTTTGCATAACTGTGAATCATCACAGTACATACACTTTTGCATAAAAAGAGTTTTTAAAACTCAAATAAAACAAAATTAATCTATATTTTAAAGAACTCATGCTATATTTATTCCTTTGCTCAAAAATATACTTTAGGTTTTGTCATCAACAAAAAGGGGGAGATTGTTAATACAAATATCGTCCTAAAACGTTATTTATATTTTACGATCTTTACTTAGTTTTGTTAATGACAATTACAAAGTATATCCTTTAGCAAATTATAAATGTTAGCTAAAGTCTCTTTAAAACACATTTTACATTTCACAAGTTTACTTAGAATTACATTTTACACATCTACTAGTTTATTTCCTTAAAAGGAAACTTTATTTTTAAAATGATACAATGACATCATGGCATGCATCATACATAATATCTTGGCTAGATCTTCAAGCAAGATAGTTGACTTTGGAAGATTTTGATATGACATGACAAAGGTGTGGAGGATACAGCTGCATTTGGAAAGATTTCCAAAACTCTTAGCTGTCATTTTGCTGTCAAGGTGGCGGAACCAAACGATATAAAGGACGGATCCCTTTTATGGGATCCACTGGATCCGCCGGCTGTTCACCAGCTTGCCTATAAATAGCAAGCTGATCATTTGGACACACCATCACTCATAGAGCCTAACATTCATACTCATTCATTTACATATCATCTAACATTTATCATTCATTCATTTCATTAATCTTTCCTTTTGTAGCAAAGGAGATTAAGCATCAAGGTTCAACACAGACATGTAAAACCTTTAGCATAAGTTACTGTGTGATATAGTTGTAGTTCACACATCATCACTTGTATCATTTATCTCAGTGAGTGTGGTTAGTGTTTTAGTCCTCAAAACACAAAGAGTGTAGGGAGTGGTTGTACCCTTGTGAAAGAACCAAACGGGAGTGGTTGTACCCTTGTAAAGAACTCGACATCAAGCTTAGTGTCGGTAATTGTATAGGCGACGTTAGGTTGGTTCTACCTTGAAATAGAACCCGGTGTTTAGCTTAGTACTGAAAAAGGAAGTAAGCGACGTGCTAAGGTTTTCTCCACCTAGAAGAGAGTTTGTTTCTTAGTGAAGGATAACTCTCGAGTCAGAGGCTCGAGGAGTGGAGTAGGGCAAGGAAGAGAGTCCTTGTAGCCGAACCACTATAAACATCCGTGTTGTGTGGTTTGATCTTTCCTCTCTTTACTTTTCATTTATATATTGTGTGAATATTTGTTTGTGCTTATTTCCTTTGAAATAACATAAAGTAACAAAGTGAATTAATTTTAAAACGGTAAAACTATTCAACCCCCCTTCTAGTTTTCCACAAAATATTTGTGTATAATACCTTAGTGCATGAAATCAATGGGTAATAAGTGTTAAGGGTTTAAATTAGTAAAATGAGACTTGGAGGGACTATATTTGCCAAGTAACCAAACTTAATTCTACACATGATTAAATACCCATCTTTAGAAAAGTCTGGAAATCTTGAGTGTGTTCATCATATGTGTCGACATTTAGAGAAGAAAAGGGAGGGAACTAGAAATCTTCACCTTAGTTCATTTTAGCTATCAAGAAGTGATCAAGAGGCATTAGAAACACCTTAATTGCAATCTCCTCATCAAGTAAGTGTTTTCCCCAAATTGAGAAATTAGGGTTCATGATATGGGATTTGGGTATAGAGGATAAAGATTGTGAATTAATGATCTCCCTAGCTAATTAGTCACTAATTGAAGTTAATCTTGTGATAGGAAGCAATTGTAGAGCCTCATCAAGTCCAAGTAGGGAGCTAGTAGGGATTAAGGTAAGTATATAGGTATAGCTTGTTTAATGTTATATTTCTAATGTTATGATGTGTTAAGGTATGTTGTTATGGAGCTTGTTAATGAATGTTAGCTTGGATCCAATGCTAGTTATGATAATTATTATGTGTTGCTTACTTGGTCAAGGTAAGTAATTATGTTATATTATGCTCCATGTTAATGTTATGATTGGTGTTAATCACTAATAACTAATCTATTAAATGTAATGATAGTTATGCTTTATATACTTACTAAGCGTTTTCGCTTACGGTGGTAGTTAATGATGATTTTGTAGGTACAAGTGGAGGAAGCAATGGTAAGGACTTAGCATAGCTTGTAGTCGTGAAAGGAAGGGTAGTGTAGTTGTAGAAGGTAACTAGAAGACCGTAATCTTTTGGACCAATTGTGTTGAAGTTGGAAGCCCCGAAGTGTCCTTTCGTGTTTTGGTATATTTCAACCTATATGGTCATTTTGCTATTTAACGGTCTTGTGTCATTCACGGTTCTTGATCATGTTTAAGTCAAGGGTCAAGTATGTATATAAGTCACGAAGTCTTTAAGGTATATGGTGATGGTGGTGTTTTGAGGGTGTTTGGTATCTAGCCAATCTTACCCATTTTGGAAAGCTATGGGTCAATATTTTGTACTAACACCTTGTCAATATATTAGAAATGTTAAGTTATGTATGCTTTTAAATGGGTATGTGATGGTTTTGTGTATTGGGTAAAAAGGGTGTAGTGGAATTGAGTTTAAAGGGAGTGTTTGGCATAAGCTTGTTTTCACCCACTTTGGGTTGTGAACGGGTCATGGGTGTATGAGACAAGTTTAGTATGTTAAGTTATGTAGGTTGGTTAGGTATGGTGGGTAAATGAAGTGGTTTTAATGGTTTTGGGGTGATAATGGGTCAAAAATGGGTTTTATGCATAACCCGTCATAATGTAAAGTACTATTCCGGGGAGTCAAACGGTAAGGATCTTTGTATGAAAATAAGCCCAATAGTATACTAAGTGAATCTGGAAAGTTTGGTAAAATATCGAGGTCGGGTTTTCAAGTTCGGGACGAAAACATGATTTTGGTAGATCAGCAGACCTCCTACCGATCGGTTGGATGTCCATCCGATCGGATGGACGGGTTCTGCCAGATTTTTGAAATCTTTGAAAAATCGTAATTTTTTAACCGTAAGTCGTTACGAGTCGTACCACCCGTCGTTTTGAAGGTAATTGAGTTTAGTTTCATTTAAAAATAGTCTAAAGTCCTAGATATGTATAGATTTTTTTCAACTGGTAAAAGAGTAACAGCGGGTCAGTTTCCGGGTATACTTTTTGCGAAAAATTTTCACGTTTTTAGTCGTAGTTGTTCTCGGGGTGTTACAGTGTTGAGGTAGTTCATGTTGTCAAAGTCCCCATAGACTATTCGACATTCATGAATACATCTAGTTTCGACGTTTTGAAAGGCTTCTTTGATGGGAGAAGGGTAATAACTGGAGAGTGTAGGAATGTAGTTGCGTGTTTCTTAGTGATCGGTACCAGTGGGTTTAGACATGTTTTCACCTATTGAAAATGAATACATAATTAGCTAGGTTTACCTTAAATTTGACTTAGACACTTCTTTCTTTGTTTTTAACTCATTTAAGTGTTATATTCAAGAGTTTTGACATGTATTAACAATGGGTGATTACGTTATTATTACGTTCCTAAACATGGTAAATTACTACAATTCGGATTGGGGATTATCATAAATTTTTGACTCTTTTCAAATTTTTGTCAGCTGGTAAAAGAGTAACAGCGGGTCAGTTTCCGGGTATACTTTTTGTGAAAAATTTTCACGTTTTTAGTCGTGGTTGGTCTCGGGGTGTTACAACTTGGTATCAGAGCTTCGGACTAAGAGATTTAGGATTTCTTAGACTTAGGCCTTGTGTAGATGTGTTTAGAACTAGTGTTTGTTATTTGTGTATTGTTTGGATGATTTTGAGGACACATATGTTAAATATTTTTATGACTACGCCTGGCCACCGTAGTGATAAAAATATGGTACATATGTGAAATTGAAATCATTTGGACCATACACGGGTGACAAGCTAGGGTGTTTAGTATAAGGATAGATATGTCATTCATGCATCGGCTATGTATATGATTGTACTTGATATTGTGACTTACTATTTTCAGTAAGAAGAAATGGAAACCCCTCACCTGAAAGAAGTTGCAAAAGCCACGCTTTCCAAACATGCCGAATCTTCGGCAAGTGATGTGGGTGGCAACGACAAAGACAAGGAAAGTTCTTCCTCTTCTAGCTCTGGAAGCCTTAACCTTAGAGGTTTCACGGAGGAGGAAATGAAAACCCTAGACACAATGTTGGCGAAAAGGGTAGGTAAGGCTATTAAGCAAGCAATGCCATACTGTTGGATCGATATACTCTGACCAAACTAACTTGTAGCTTGTCTACGGTTTAACAACTTTGAATGAATTCAAAACTATTAATAATGAAACACTGATATACTTTGCTAAGTATGCGGAATCTACTTCAACAAAGCTAAGAAGAATTAATAAACAACTTCGAATATTATTAAAACCTTGAACCTGCTCTCTTACACAGATTCACTAACAAACTCTAATCACTAATACTTCTAACAAGCTTCTTCGTGTAAACTTGTCTCTCTAAAATCTTATCTAATCGTATATCTCTAATGCCAACCTAGGGATCCTTTTATAGGCACAAGGAAAACCCTAGTCGGTTTACAAACTTGAACGACAAGTAATTCTAATTATAACTCTAATCTAATACGAACATTCTAGAATTACACATTAGTCCTTAAACAATTTGCATAGCAGTCCTTCAACGAGCAGCAGTACTTTGACTTGAGTAGCAGTACTTTGATATTTCATAGCCCAACAATCCTCCCCTAACTTGAATTCTACTTGCTTGATTTCAAGTTCCTTTGTATTTCTTAAACTTCAACACTTTATCTTCAAGGAAAGGTTGTATCTTTGAAATCTGTCTCGTTGTTGTTTTGTCATCATCAATGCAATCAGTATCTTCAATCTTCATCAGCAACAATTCTTTTCAGCATCATATCTTTTCAGCAACTCAGCATCATATTGGCAATAGGTACATCAGATCTTAAAAGTTCCATACTATTCTCATCACTTCCAGGTGTGTTAACTCCTGTGAGAGGTGAATCATTGAAAAACTTAATGGATTTTGATGTCTCTTTACCAAAGCCATTAACTCTGGAGTAGCCAATGTTTAAGTTTAGGAAAAACCATGGTACATTGATAACCATATGATTTTTAGCAAATCATCAGCTATCAACGGATTTGAGTAGTCTTTACCAAATAGCCGTTTGCTTTTGGACTAGCTAGTTCTTTTAGTACAATCACTACCATGGTGAACTAATTACCATATAATGGTTTTCCACAGCCTTTACCACAAAGCCATTATCTTGTGGGCTAGCCAACTCTTCACTAATATAGATATGGTGAGTTGAAAACCATACAATTTTTAGTAAATTGTCAACTAAAAACGAATTTGATAATCACATCAGAGCCGTACCCTCATGATGAGTCAAACTCTTTCTTGTTTATTAAACATGGTGAGTTGATTACCATTTGTTGTGTAGTACAAGTACTAACACCATGCTGTTGCTTTCAAAACCATTTGTTGCTGTTTAATCTTTGTGCTTCAAAATGTTTTTGCACTTATCAAAAATTACTGATTTTATCAAAAGACTTTACTGGTTTCATGCTGCAAGCAGTACTTTGAGAAAGTACTGTTTGACTAGCAGTACTTTGAAGAAAGTACTTATTTTTCAAAAGATTTATATAATAATCAAACCATACCAGTAGTTATGCATTAATCTTCAGATTCAGTTGTCCACTTGATGAACAATTTTATGACCATCAATGCTACTTCATTCTCTTGTTCCACTTCCATGCCATGCTCTAGCATCCTGATCATCAGATCTCTTGTGAGTGGATATCTCTGTTCTGCTAGCATATGAATCATAGTGCCATCTTCTAACTACAAAACATGTATTCCAACTGATTCAAAGAATCTCCATTTGTTAATCTCCCAGTTGTCTTGATTTTCCCACAAAGTACTGTCCTTTGTTTCCTCTGTCTCCCAGATTGTTGTGAGATCTCCTAACAATATCAAACCTACTCCTTGTGGTGGAATATGCTCAAAATAAGTTTGCACTTGGAGATATAACTGAAGCATATCATCTCTGTCAATCAGATGTAGTATATCCCATAATGAATTGAACACTCTAAAACTTCCATCTTGTCTATGAAAGATCAGATAATCTCCTTCTTGTGATTCTACAACTGAAAAAGTAGATATCTTGGACTTCTTATCAGTATCTTCTTTCAATTTTGGATGTTCAAAGTCAACAACTCTAAGATAATTCCTGAGCTCATCAACTGTGTCTGTTCTTAATTCAACTGCTTCCTTGAACTTCTTTGATGGCTGTTCATCAGTTGTTCTTTTCCTCTTTGAGCTCCTTGTAACAGCTCTTTCCTTTCTTTTATCTTCAAGCTCCTTATCTTCAAAAGAAATAATGCTTGCAAGATCCTTTTCTATAGCTTCTCTAACAGCATCATACAGATCCTTCATCTCTGTATATGTCAATCTGACTAAACCTGTATATCCTTGACCTTTCAGATAAGCCATCATATCATTCCTTTCTCTAGCTTTACTAATTGGCCTTTGTGATTGAACAATCTTTCTTGATTCTTCAGCATCTATCTCTGCTTGCAATATTCTAGCTGCTTCCTCACCTTTGGCAATCTGAATTTCTCTTAATTGTGCCAATGTCATCTTCTTCTTCTTCTTTTCTACCAAGATCCCTTTGCCTTTATCTTTTGGATCTATCTCCTGAGTAGGTTGAGAAGAAGTATGATGTTGTTGTTCAACCTCATGAATACTGATGCCTCTTTGACTTGACATATTAAGCATAATATCAGCAATTGTTTCATCATCACTGTTAGTATGAGCTATAACATCTTCTTCCTGAGCTGGTTTAGAAGGGCCAACTTCCTCTTGAACTTGAATTGAAGGACCAATATCTTCTTCAAAATCTAAAGTTCTAGGTGTAATAGTAAATTGCCTCTCAGTACCTTGTTGAGCAGTACTTTCAGCTTCAGCTCCTTCCAAGTTTATTTCCTCAGTATCACCACTTCTTACTTCAACAGCAGCTTCTTCCAAATTGATTTGCTCTGTTTCATCACTCTTCCTCTCAGCAGTATCTTGAGGAATATTTTCAGGTGGTGTCATCTGAGTATCATCCATAAATCCAGCATCTTGTTCAAAACCAGCATCTTCATTCAAATTCTCTAAATTCCTCCCCAATTGGAATGAAGATTGCTTCTTTGACTTTTTCTTCTTTGACTGAGAAGACTTCTTAGGTTTCTGACCACTCTGCTTCTGAGACTTTACCCATAATCGATGGTGTTGAACTAGTGGCCAAACAAACTTCTTCAATCTTTGAAACTTAGTCTTTAATTTGACTATCTTAGCAGCTTGAGCCTCACTCTCCTTTTTCAGCCTCCTTAACTCCCTTGTTAAAGCATAATTATCCAACTCTGCCTCTTCTTCTTCAAATTGCTTAGACATATTTGTGGAAGAATAATCATTAGGAGATGGTGGTGGATGCATACCTTGGTCTGACTCCTCATGAGTAGGAATGTCCATAGGAACAGTATCTTCCCGAGTAGCAGAATGTGGAGAAGCAGTATGTTGAGAAGCAGTAGGTTGAGGAACATTAACTTCTCTTGAAACTGGAGACTTTTGGCTTGCTGATTCAGAGGTTGCTTCTTGCTCTTGCTCTGCATCTCTAACAACTTGTGCAACTCCCAATATATGAGCAGTCAAAGGTGTGTTGGTTCCAGAAAACTTGACACTCTTTTTAGATAGAAAAGTAAACACCTTTGGTGGAAGTTTGACAGAGGGTAAAAAACTTTGAGGTTTAGGGACATCCTCAAGTTGATTGTTCAAGAATAACTGAACAAACCTTGGATACATTAAGAATGGCGAACCATTAGTAATATGTGAAAGCATACCATCAAGAATTAGTCTTGAAAAGTTGAATCGTAGATCGGTAGCCAAACCCACTAATGCAGATGCAATATTTTGACCAAATTGATCAAAAGAAGTACTCTTGGGACTTAAACAATGAAGTAGGATGTGAATTAGGTACTTCCAATGAGAACAAAACAAAGGCTTTTGAAAAGTAAGTTTCGTAAAATCTCCTTCATAACCTATATCACTTAAAGTGTCCCAAAGCACTTGTTTTTCGAAACGAATAGCCCCTCCTTCATCATTAAACATCAAAACATCCCTAACCGTGGCTTCAGAAATCCGAATAGTTCGTCCAGCAACCGTAGCCCTAATCAACGAGTCATCTTCAATCGTTGCAGTAGCCCAAAATTCTTGTATCCATGGACCAATAACATCAGGGTCAACTAAAATAGAGTAGTTGATGGAAGACCCAGTTAAGAAATCAATGATCGCATGAAAATCAACATTATCCCTTGTCTTGTCCAAATTAGCGATCATGTTGTGTTTGCTAATTGATACTCGATTAGCCATGATGAGTCTTAGAGAAGGATTCGCTTTGAATGTGTGTTTTGTTAAAAAGATTTTGGTGGAAAAGCGAATGAGGGTTCTCAAATAAGGTAAAAGGCAGGGAATTGGGGAGAGTTTCCTTAAATAGGATGGAAACAAATCAAACTCAAAATAATAAAGTTACCGTTTTGATTAACTTATTATCTCCGCCGTAAGGAATTAATTAACCGTAGCCCCACAATTTTTGACCGTTGGAACAGTACATCCACCTAAGCAGTACGTTGAAGCAGTACGTTGCTGAGTCAGTATGTTAAGCAACAAAGCAGTACGTTCCATCTTCTTATCCACAATCAATACTTCAAACTGAAACCAAGAACTTATAAATGGCGTATGCTTAAGTTCTAACTTATAACTTATGTTGCCTCCCCTTAAATACAACATATAGGCTAAACTAAACTACTAAAAATCAATAATTGCATTAAGAACTAAAAGAAAGTATACTAACTAATACTAAAGCCTCCCCTCAAATGTAGCCTAGTAGTTAATCATCCCAATGCTCACAACTAAGTGATTGAATCTTGAAACATCAAATCCCTTAGTGAGTAGATCAGCTACATTATCATCTGTGTGAACCTTGACCACATTTATAAGCCTGTGCTCATAACAATCCCGAATGAAGTGATGCCTAATCTGAATATGCTTAGTCTTGGAGTGATAAACTGGATTCTTCACAATACAGATAGTACTCTCATTATCAATGTTGATAGGAGTATTTTTGAAATTGAATCCATAATCCAAGAGTTGATTTTGCATCCACAAAACTTGTCCACAACAGCTTGCAGCAGCAACATATTCTGCTTCAGTAGAGGAGGTTGCAGCAATTGTTTGCTTTTTACATTGCCAGGAAACTAATCTTCTTCCAAGATATTGACATCCTCCTGAGGTTGATCTTCTATCATAGTTATCCCCTGCATAGTCACTATCTGAAAAAGCTTCCAAGTGAAAAGGTGACTCCTTAGGATACCATAATCCTAACTTTGGTTGATGCTTGAGATATCGAAAAATCCTCTTGACTGCATACATATGGGAAACCTTGGGTGTAACCTGATATCTTGCACACAAACATACAGCAAACATGATGTCAGGTCTTGATGCAGTTAAGTACATAAGACAACCAATCATTGATCTATAAAGCTTGACATCTACAGCTTGTCCATCTTCATCCTTGCCTAAGGGTTTATTGTTATCAATGGGTGTGGTGGCAGGCCTGAGATTTGGAAGGTCAAATCTTTTAAGTATGTCTGCAACATACTTTTCTTGGTTAATGAAGATTCCATATCTTGTTTGTCTAACTTGAAGCCCTAAAAAGAAAGTTAATTCTCCCATAGAACTCATTTGAAACTCCTTCTGCATAAGTTCTTCAAATTCTTTCACCATAGACTTCTTTGTTGCTCCAAATATAATATCATCCACATAGACTTGGACTAACATAATGTCTTTCTTATCCCTTTTTATAAACAAAGTCTTATCAATTGCTCCTCTTCTATAACCATTTTGTAATAGAAAATTTGAGAGTCTCTCATACCAAGCTCTGGGAGCTTGATGAAGGCCATACAGAGCCTTGATCACCTTGTAGACTTTGTTTGGATGTGCAGGATCTTCAAATCCAGGAGGTTGTTTAACATAAACTTCCTCAGAAATTGTGCCATAAAGGAAAGCACTTTTGACATCCATTTGGTAGACAGGAAATCCCATATATGATGCAAAGGCAAGAAATAACCTAATTGCCTCTATCCTTGCAAAGGAGCAAACACTTCATCATAATCCACTCCTTCTTCTTGGCGATATCCTTGTGCAACCAATCTAGCTTTATTTTTGATAACGTTCCCTCTTTCATCTCTTTTGATTCTGAAAACCCATCTTGTACCAATGACTCTTTTGCCATCTGGTAAATCACATAATACCCAGACTTCTTGAAGCTTGAATTGTAGAAGCTCCTCTTGCATGGCTTCAACCCAACTTTCATCAGCTAAAGCTTGAGCTACCTTTTTGGGTTCTTCTTGAGATAGGAAGCAAGCAAACAGACATGTTTGTTGATCCTTGTGATTCATCCTGTTTTGTTTGTAAACAAAGCTAAGTAAAGTAGTATGTTGCTTAGAAAGACCTTTAACTTTGTTTCTTGTAACCACTCCTGAAGAGGGTGATCCAATAATGTTACTTTGAGGATGAGCTTTATGAACTCTCAAAGTAGGAGTTGGTGGTACTGGAAGATCAGACTCCAAGTTAGTAAAATCAATCCCTTCATTGGAGAAAATACCTTCTTGATTAAGCTCATCATCAACTTCTTCTAATCCAGGAATTTTAGCATTATCCAAATCATCATCATCAACTTTGGAATCATCAGAATTGTTCCAATTTGATTGTTTTAACACACCAGAAGTACTGTCAAAAGAATCATCAGTACTTTGATCAAAAGTACTGTGGACAGTATCTTGAAATTTACTCTTTTTTCTTTGCAGCTTCATAAGCCCTCCTTTGTTCATCTTCATAGGATTGTGCTATAGTTTCTTGAAAAAGCATCCTATTAAGTTCATCTTGTATGGCTTGATCTTCATCAGATACTGTATAGGTTGGTTGAGCAGTACTTTGTTCCTCATCAGATACTTCAGGTTCTTTGTCAGGAACATCTTCTGGTCTAACATTGACTCCATGAACAATGTATTGTGAATCATCTTCTTTGTGATTAGCCTGATTCTCTTCTCTAACAGGCACATAATTCATAGATGGAGTGATCTTGAGATCAAGATCAAACATCCAATCAGGACCTTTACCTTTCTGAGTTTCCTTATCTTCCAAAAATTCAACATGAAGACAATCTTGTACCTTTTTGGTACTCCTGTTATAGACTCTAAAACCTTTGCTATTTGTACAATAACCCAATAGATATCCTTCATCTGACTTACCATCAAATTTTCCCAGAGAATCAATAGTATTTAGAATAGTCAGAGAGCAGCCAAAAGGTTTTAGAAAACGAATGTTTGGTTTCTTTCCCATTAGTAACTCATAAGGTGTCTTCATTTGAGGTTTAGTTACTGAAACTCTATTTAACACATAGCAAGCAGTACTTATGGCTTCAGCCCAAAAGAGAATAGGTAATTGGGAATCTGCAAGCATTGTTCTAGTTGCTTCTATCAAAGTCCTGTTCTTTCTTTCTGCAACACCATTCTGCTGGGGTGTTCTAGCAATGCTAAACTCTCTCTTGATCCCTTTCTTGGCACAAAATTCATCCATATGCTTGTTCTTGAATTCTGTTCCATTATCACATCTAATACCTCTTACTTTGAGTCTCAATTGATTTTCAAGGGCTACTATCAGGTCATGGATAGCATCAAAGGTTTCATCTTTGAATCCCAAGAAAAAGACCCAACTAAATCTGCTACAATCATCTGTCACAACCAAGCAGTACTTCTTCTTGTTTAAACTCTCTACTGAAACTAGTCCAAACAGATCCATGTGTAGCAACTCCAAAGGTTCTCTAATTTCTCTTTCTCCAAGCTTCTTACATGAAGCTTTATGTTGTTTACCCTTCTTGCAAGCCAAACATGAATGATCAGTCTTGAATGTTTTGGAAGGTAAACCTCTAACTAAGTTTCCTTTGACCAGCTTGTTGATGTTCTTGAAATTAACATGACCTAGTCTTCTGTGCCACAAATGTGCTTCTTCCAATGATGCCTTTGCTACTAAACATGTTGCTCTTCCAGCAGAATTGAGACTCTTTAAGTCTAAACTGTACACATAATTGGTTCTTGGTACTCTCAATGTTACCAAGTGATCATCAACAAACTTAAACTCAGGAGAGAGAATGAGACATTCTGTATCAGTGAACAGAATTGGGTACTTCTTGTCACAAATCTGAGATACTGACAAAAGATTGAACTTGAGCTCCTTCACATATCTAACATTCTCAAAATCAATACATCCAGCCTTGATTGTTCCTTTGCCAGTGATTCTCCCTCCATCAGGATCATTACCAAATGCAACTCTTCCTCCATAATATGCCTTAAAATCTGACAGGATCTCCTTGTCCCCTGTCATGCTGCCAGAGCAACCACTATCAACAATAATATGATCTTTAAGCTCCTCCTCTGGGTTGCCCTGCACATTAAAGAAAAGGGTTAGTTTCTTTTAGGAACCCAAGCCATTACTGACTTGTGTTCCCCTTGTGGAGTGACATACTTGAATTCCTTCAGTATGTAATCTCCACTGGTTTTAAAGGCATGGTCAATGATTATTTGAGTTGGTCCCATGTCCTGTGTTGTATTATCAACAACACTCCCTGTTTCACCCTTATCTGATGAAAGTACTGCTTGTTCCCCATCAGTACTTTCTTTCTTAACCCAATTTCGTTTAACCTTAGGTACTTTGCTTGAGGTGTAAGACCTTTTATATGAATTGAATCTCTTAGGTCTTCTATGTGAAAAAGTGTTAGCAGTACCATGATTGGGTGAAAACTTATCAGTCCTTTGAGAAGGTACTTCTTGAGACTTATCAGTGTGTGAAGGTACTGGTGGTTTGGAAAACATTCTTTTCTGGTGAGGGTACCTATAGTCTTTAGAGAAATTACTATGGTTGACCCTATTTGAGTGATTCCAAACTGGTCTAGTCTCTCTTGGCTTATGGGTGGCAGGTCTATTCTTTGGGAACTGACTTAAATATTCTGAGTGTAAGTCACAATGCTTAATCAAGTGATCAGGACTATAGCATACATAACATAACTTTCTCTCCATATTCCCAAATCCTCTTCTATGATTAAAAGGTTTCCTATAGTGAGCAGTATTTTGAAAAGTTTCTCTTGGAGGTACTGCTGAGTGTCCAGCAGTACTTTGAAAAGTTTTTGGAGGTACTGCTTGCTTTTGAAAGGCTGTGGGAAACTTTTGATCATTACCCCTTTGAAAATCATCCTTAGGTTTCTCAGAACTAAATTGACCAGTAAGCTTCTTCCTAAACTCTAGGTTGTCTACACCATAACGAGAAACATCTGTCCTAAGTGGTTGAAACTTACCAGTGGGTGGAGGAACTGAGTGGTACTCCTTATCTTTCTTAAACTCAGGAGATGATTTACTAATTGGTTCCTCATTCCTAGATGTTTTTTCTTCTGAGCTTGTAAGGTCATCATCACTAGGTGGAATCTCTTCCTTATCACTAGGTGGGGTCTCTTCCTTATCACTAGGTAAGGTCTCATCTGAACTACTATCTTCACCATAACCTAGTCCAGCTTTACTGTTTATTACTCTTTGTTTTTCAACAAATTGAACATGTGATAGACCAGCCTGTTTAATACTACCAAGTTTTTCTAACAAAGCATCTCTTTCCTTAGTAATCTTTTCTAATTCAGACACCTTACATCCTAACTTCCATTCACTTAATTTCAATTGGTAATCTTGTTGCTCATATTTTTCTGCCCAAGCCATTTCATTATTTTCATGTGTTAATATTTTGGCTTCCATTGACTCTAAAGTTAATTGATAACCAGCTACTTCAGACCTAGCTGTTCTACAATTATCTCTTTCAGTCACATATTCTTTAAGCAACTTTTGATAAACATCATTACACTTAGAGCATACCTCAGAGACATTGGATGAACTTGGTGTAGTAGCTACCATAGCAATCTGAACAGGTTCATCTTCATTCTCCATGCTCCAGTCAAAGCTTCTAAGACCATCTCTTGATTCTAAAGCAGCATATCCTGGTTCCTCATCAAAAGCTGTGCTCCAATCAAACTCTTCCATGGCAACCATAGAATAGGTTACTGGTTCATCATCAAATTCAGCACTCCAGTCAATCTCTGCTAGATTTTCTTGAGCCACCAAAGCTTTTGGTTGTGATTCAGTAATAGGAACCTCCTTTCTTTCAGCCTTGGGTTGTTCAACCATCCTGTTTGCCTGATATTTTGCAAACTTGCATTCCCTTGCAAAGTGTCCAAGCTTTTGACAATTGAAACATTCAATCTTGGATTTTCAAAAGTTATACCCTGTTTGGCTTTGAAATCAATTCCCCTTCCTGTCTTGTTCATGAACTTCTTGATCCTTGCAGTGATCATAGCTACTTGCCATCTTATGTCAATCTCTTCTAAAGCATCTTCTTCAATCTGCAACAAGTCTTCTTGATAGGTAACAGGTAAAGTGGCTTGTTGTGCAAAGAAGGAACATACAACATCATCAGAATTGGTGTTGTTTGTTGGTGATGGGTTGGGAGTAGTTGTGGTTGTGCAAACATGCTGTGTATCACCAACAGTACTTTGAGAAGGATAAGCAGTACTTTTAGTAGAAGTACTGCTTCTGCTTTCAGAAGACACAAAAGCTATGTTGTGAGTTTTTTTGAGAACTGTGACCATTCATCTCTTGCTCGTACACTTTCAAATTGTTGTAGAGATCATCAAAGTCCATAGACTCCAATCCAGGTTGTCCTCTAATCATAGTAGCAACCACATGCCAGACAGATGGCAAACTCCTTAAGAACTTCAAATTTGCATCTTCAACAGATACCTCTGCTCCATACAATTCTAGCATACTAAGTAGATTTTGGAATCTGTCATAGGCAGCATCAAGACCTTCTCTTTCAACAACAGTGAAAGTTTCAAACTGCTGCTTCAATAAGTTTCTATGCATCTTCTTTGAAGCATCATTACCTCCAAATCTTGTCTTGATCACAGCCCACAATTGCTTTGCATCCTTAGCATCATGGAACTTCAGTAGGTGACCATCAGGAATAGCAGACAACAGTATGTTGAGAGCCTTATCTTGATTTCTCTTTGTAGCTGCTGGCAAGGTTGGTTGAGGTGGTTTGGGTTGGCCTTCAACATGCACAGGTTCGTCAAGAACAACATTACCATTGACAATCACATCCCATAGAGCATGGTCAGTAATAGCAAGGTACTGCCTCATCTTCATGCTCCAGAGATCATATTCTCCCTTCTTGATGATAGGAATTCTGAGTGAGGTGATGGATGGGATAGGTGCAGCTTCAGTCGACATCGTTGAGGGTTTGTTGATAAATCGGTTTTAAGAGTTTCTTCTTAATCAGAGTCTCCACACAAGCTCTGATACCACTTGTTGGATCGATATACTCTGACCAAACTAACTTGTAGCTTGTCTACGGTTTAACAACTTTGAATGAATTCAAAACTATTAATAATGAAACACTGATATACTTTGCTAAGTATGCGGAATCTACTTCAACAAAGCTAAGAAGAATTAATAAACAACTTCGAATATTATTAAAACCTTGAACCTGCTCTCTTACACAGATTCACTAACAAACTCTAATCACTAATACCTCTAACAAGCTTCTTCGTGTAAACTTGTCTCTCTAAAATCTTATCTAATCGTATATCTCTAATGTCAACCTAGGGATCCTTTTATAGGCACAAGGAAAACCCTAGTCGGTTTACAAACTTGAACGACAAGTAATTCTAATTATAACTCTAATCTAATACGAAAATTCTAGAATTAGACATTAGTCCTTAAACAATTTGCATAGCAGTCCTTCAACGAGCAGCAGTACTTTGACTTGAGTAGCAGTACTTTGACTTTCAGCAGTACTTTGATATTTCATAGCCCAACACGTACTATGTGAATCAGACAACGCAAAACCTACGGGGGTTGATGAAGGAAGAATTTAAAGAATTCAAAAAGGAATACGGAATAGCAAAAGAACCCAAGAGTGACAAAGCTACTTACCGTGACTTCAAGGCTTGTGATGTACCACGGTTTACCGATATTCTTGACCCAATTGTTAGTAACAGATGGATTACTGCTGTGGAGGGTGCTTTCCGTACTAGTGGATGTGAGGAAAGGAAGAAGGTTATCTATGCTACTAACTTTCTTCGCAATAACGCTAAAACTTGGTGGGAGGGGAAGGTTTGTGAGAAAGGTGAACCTTGGGCCGAAGCATGTACTTGGAAGGAATTTAAAGAGTTGTTTAGTGCCGAATATGCTCCGGTTGAAGAGATTGACAAAATCCAAGAGAAATTCCAATCTCTCACTCAAACCAATGAGACCGTGAATGAGTTGTGGAGAACGTTCAATTATATGGTTCCATATTGTCCTGAATACCATGGTAATGAGAAGCTTAAAGTTGATAAATTCCAAAAGATGCTTAAAGATGATATTCGTGATGTAATCTCGCCGTTCAAATGTACTACCTTGGAAGACCTTTTGAGTAGAGCTCGTGTGAGAGAAACGGATTTACTAAGGAGAAAGGAGAAAGAGGCTAAGGAACCAAAGAGGAAGCAAGAGTTTGGAGATCGAGATGGGAAGAAAACTAAATTTGATAATGGCAAGAAAGGTGTGGGAACCAAGACAAAGGTGGCATTTCCGAAGTGTAACAAGTTTCATCTTGGAGAATGTAGGTGTAATACGCCGGGTTGTTACAAGTGCGGAGCTCTAAACCATCAAAGTAAAGATTGCACCAAACCAACAATAGTATGCTACGGGTGCAATGAAATAGGGCATAGGTTGAGGGATTGCCCAAAACCAAAGGCAATTGAAGCAAAGCCATTGAGAACCGTCAAAGATGAGAAAGTAGAAGTTCCAAAACCAAAAGCTCGAGTTTATCAATTGAGTGCCGAAGAAGCCAAATCGGGGACTGATGTTATCACAGGTATTCATCTTGTTAATTTCGTACCCGCTCGAGTTTTGTATGATTCGGGTGCTAGTGTGTCCTTCGTATCTTATAATTTTAGCAAGCAACTAACCTCCCCACTAGTTAAACTTCCGATACCCCTCGAAGTTGAAATAGCCGATAGTAAAGTTGTTGTTGTATCTAATGTATATCGAGACATAGAGATAGAGATTGATGATAATGCCTTTAGGATTGACTTAATTCCTATAATGCTCGGGGAGTTTAATATCGTTATTGGCATGGATTGGCTTGACAAATATAATGTGGCCATCCTTTGTAGCCAAAAGATCATCCGGGTTGTAAATCCTAGCGGTCGTGAAATGATTATTTATGGCGATAAAAGGAAGGGTGATCTAAAGTTATGCTCCGTGATGAAGGCTAGGAGATATTTATCGCGTGGTTGTTATGTGTAACACCCCAACCCGACAAGGGCAAAGGTGTCACAGATACGGATTCTTATCAGAACAAACACAAGCATATGACATAAATAATACAATAGGATTCCAAGGGTTACAATCCAAAATCTGAATTTACAAGGTTACAAGTGAGATATACAATAATCACTAAGTCTGAAATTAACTTTTCAAATCATCTCAAATCCAATTTAGCTAGCAAGGTCTTCTAAGTCAAGGCTCTCTCTAATAACGACCCAGCTTCCAACTAAAAACCTGCCGCACACGAAAAGAAAACGTGCGGCTGAGCTTACAAAGCCCAGTGAACAGATATATAATAAACGGAAACGAAAACAAAGGCAATAAAAGGAAGAGAACATATATAGTATAACGAAATAGATAAGTCAAGGTACAGAGAGAGAGTAAAGGTTTAGGACAGTAATCCACCACGAGCCCAGAACATATCATATCAAATCACATACCAGGGTGTATGGAGGGGTGACCTCAGCATACCAAGTCAGGGTTGAGGGGATACCTCCAGGGTTGGAGTTGCAAGCTCCCAGGGTTGTGAAAGGCATGTATTGCACACAGTACCAGTCACCAGACATACCAGACATATCAGAAACAGAACAGATCTAGGATGCATCCATACGCCCCTACCCAATCACATGCAGACCAAATCAAAGGGACGGTGTAACCAAATCACTAGGGCTACACACTAGTCATGCCAGTGGTGCATCACAGACACGGCCATGTTACCTTCATGGCTAGGGTCACAAATTTTGCTCGGGTATCAAACTGGGAGTCAAAGGTCCAGGTCATAGGTTCATATCATAATCAGAGTGTCATATCAGAAGGTTCAATATCAGAAGTTCATAATCAGACCAGTCAAATTATCAGAGGGTCAAGTATCAGAAGTTCAAATATCAGAAGGTCAAATATCCCAGGTCAATATCCAAAAAGGGTCAATGTATCCGATGGTCAAATCTTCAAAAGGTTCAATATCAAAAGTACTTTTCAAAAGGTTTTCTCTTAAGGTTCATTTAAAAACAATCATTCAAAAATAGTTTTCATAAGTGGTCTTTCAATTAGTTTTCATAAAACAAACTTCAAAATAGTTTTCTTAAAGTCAATATATCATGCTTGAAAAATCCTTTCAAAATACTTTACTTAGAACATTTCCATCTCATATCAAAAAGGTCTTATATCATAGGTCCAAAATCAGAGATCAAAGGTCGAAGCAAAGGTGTCATAGCAAAGGATCGTAACAGAGTATCAAATCAGAGATTTAACAGATCAGAAAAGAATCATAGGAAACCTTACAGAGAAGGTCAGAATATCTGTACCTTATTTCAGAAGCAAACACAAATCAGAAATGGATGACACAGAGTGGATCGGGACCTCTCTTTCTTCACACCTAGAGGGGTAGACAAGAATTACAACCCTTCCTTTTTAAGTAACTTTCCATTTTAGCTTTTAGATTCATCAAGTTACTCTTTTAGTCCTTTAGGTTTCATAATTTACACTTTATACCCCTTTACTTATCAAAGTTACAAAATGAAGCCCTAGATTTACTTAGTTTACATTTTAACCCCTCTCATTAATTTATTAACACATCACGCATTTTATTTTCCAAGATTACAGAGTGCACCTTCAAATTAACTTATTATACGAATTTTACCCTCAAGTTTCACGATTCACAATTTTATAACCCTTCGCTTAGGAAAATAACAATTCACACCCTTTTTACATGTCTTGACAGTTTTTAGGTATTAACTGGACTCGTTTTAAATATTTTGAAAACCATATTAAACCTTCGAAATAAAATCTATAAAAATTCACAGACGTTCCCCAGGGTCTTGAGTATTTTATGTAATTTTTCCAGATTTTATTAAGTTGTCTAGATACGAACTAAAAATCCTTTCTCCCAACCTGTTCCAGAACCGGATTAATTAAAAACACCCGACCATTTTCCATCTTCTTTCCCAGTCTAGAAAATTTATAAAATTCTACAAAAATTCCAGTAATTAGCTAACATGTGATATTTTACTCAGATAAAAGGACACATCCTAGTTCGTTATGGTTTGAAAATGATAAATGAAAAACCCGGACTGATTTTCCAGACTTTACAAATACGACCAGACACATGATTTTCTAAAAATCAAAAAGTAGCCTTACAGGCCTCTAAAAATTACAAAATAAATTTCTCCAGATAGCCACTTCATTGAACTTAGTTTTAGACTCAAAAACCATTACAATACCCGTTCACATCATTTATTTATAGCCGGTTAAAGCCGAGTACAATTCCAGGTCAGTAGCCGTTTTTAGTATAACATGTAATCACTAGGGTTTTATTAATCCCATTCATTTGTTCTTCACATAAAACATTTTTAGGCGAGTCTACAACATATTTAAGTTGATTTATCACAGCTTAAAACACATTCAAATCGAATTAATAGTCAAAACAATTTCAGTCGATCCATGTTACTAGGGTTTTTAGGGTTTCCTTACTTTTATGATTTTATGCAACTTATTAGGGTTCTATCATTCGAATAAACACAAGAAACATGAACAAGATGGATGATGCGTTACCCTAGAAGATCTCACGAAGAAACAAGAACACCTTCAATTGAATCACCAACGAAAATCCTTTGCTTCTCCTTCTTGGTCGATCGGCAGAAAAAAGGAACAAGAGACACAAACGGTTAGGGTTTTTGCTTAGAAACTCGAATGGATTGACACTAGCATAACATGTTTACCTTATGGTGATGAATAACACAAGAATGGGACAAGATCAAGGCTCCTTTTGTGGCTTTTGTTGCTCGACAGCAGCAGGAGAAAAGACAGCAGAAGGTTGGTTTTTAGGGTTTCTTGTGGAGCCTTTTGAAGATCGGTATTTTTTTGTGGAGGGTCAAAAGGATATGGCTAACTTATAGGAAGTTGAGCCGAGATTTTGGAGGAGGGAGGGAGCAAGAATTTCGGTTTAATAAGGGTAGGACCAATTTACAATAACAAGATTGATAACTTCCAAATTTATTAGCTTCCTTAAAATTCAAAATGATATATTTGTATGCTATATGTAATATTCGGCTAGATTAAAATTTACAAAGGTCCAATGTAACTTTTAAACGTATCAATTGTAGTTTAGGATTATTTGGTTTCGTAATTTATTAGTTTACCAAGCTTCAGGATCAATTCGGTGCATTAAGGACTTGTTATGTCAAAGTTTTTGATTGTAGGGCATTTTAGTCTTTTAACACATTTTAGAATTTTCGGGTTTTACAACTCTTCCCCACTAAAAAAAAAATTTCGTCCTCGAAATTTGCAGGGACATAGAAGAGTGATCATGACAGAAACGAGACAGAACATGCCGGATCAGATAAGCGTTACTTGCAGCAGATTTGGAATAGTTTAGCAGAATGGATCTTAACGTAAGATGACGGAGATAAACGGATGGAGTAAATTCTCTTAAGGTAGAGCAAAATGAAGTACATACTTGGTGTCTTTCATCGAATCATGATCCTAAAACAAATCAAGCCAAAATCTCAGAATTCAACTTGGAATGGAATTATTAAATCAATATCCAAAATATTCGTACGAACATCAAAAGGAAGTCAATGCGTCATAAACGGAAAGGAAACATGCGTATCAAATCATTCAAACAAACAGAAAGAAACAACTCATGCAGGCGATCTCTTCAGGCTGAGGCAGGAGTCGCATCGGCAGGGTCCTTCTTGTCATCCTCGAGGTTGTCCACGTTGCGGGGCTGGATTCGTACCACTCCATTCTCCTCAATGAAGTTGGGGCACTTACCTGCGTACCGAATGACCGCTCCATCTTTGTAGATCACCCGGGTGGAGTACTCTAGCACTTCTGCTCCATCTTTGTTCACTATGGTCAGCTCCTCCTCGATGTAACACGGCCATATACTAGCAGGAATTAACTTCCTCTTTGCCGTTCTCCATATCTTCCCAATCTTCCTGCTGCCGGTAGGATAAACGATGGTCCATCGTTGCTTCTTCCGTGCGGGGTACTCTCGAGCGCGCGTGGACACCATCTACACGATTAGCAGAACGATCAGGAGGAGTATATTGATGACGAAATAGGATACGAAAGGTGTCGACATGAGCAAGTAGGATAACAAAAGCAACGGAAAAGAGTGCGCGGACGGAAACCTAATGTCTACCCAGATCCTCACAGGTCAGAGCTTAAGTTTCTATAGGGAAGTCCTAAGGCAAATTCTTACAGGTCATCTTATGAGCGCCTACAGTGGAAACTTAGTGGTCCAAACTTCACAGGTCAAGGGTAAATGTATTACAAGTCGTAACCTGGCTCTGATACCATAATTGTAACACCCCAACCCGACAAGGGCAAAGGTGTCACAGATACGGATTCTTATCAGAACAAACACAAGCATATGACATAAATAATACAATAGGATTCCAAGGGTTACAATCCAAAATCTGAATTTACAAGGTTACAAGTGAGATATACAATAATCACTAAGTCTGAAATTAACTTTTCAAATCATCTCAAATCCAATTTAGCTAGCAAGGTCTTCTAAGTCAAGGCTCTCTCTAATAACGACCCAGCTTCCAACTAAAAACCTGCCGCACACGAAAAGAAAACGTGCGGCTGAGCTTACAAAGCCCAGTGAACAGATATATAATAAACGGAAACGAAAACAAAGGCAATAAAAGGAAGAGAACATATATAGTATAACGAAATAGATAAGTCAAGGTACAGAGAGAGAGTAAAGGTTTAGGACAGTAATCCACCACGAGCCCAGAACATATCATATCAAATCACATACCAGGGTGTATGGAGGGGTGACCTCAGCATACCAAGTCAGGGTTGAGGGGATACCTCCAGGGTTGGAGTTGCAAGCTCCCAGGGTTGTGAAAGGCATGTATTGCACACAGTACCAGTCACCAGACATACCAGACATATCAGAAACAGAACAGATCTAGGATGCATCCATACGCCCCTACCCAATCACATGCAGACCAAATCAAAGGGACGGTGTAACCAAATCACTAGGGCTACACACTAGTCATGCCAGTGGTGCATCACAGACACGGCCATGTTACCTTCATGGCTAGGGTCACAAATTTTGCTCGGGTATCAAACTGGGAGTCAAAGGTCCAGGTCATAGGTTCATATCATAATCAGAGTGTCATATCAGAAGGTTCAATATCAGAAGTTCATAATCAGACCAGTCAAATTATCAGAGGGTCAAGTATCAGAAGTTCAAATATCAGAAGGTCAAATATCCCAGGTCAATATCCAAAAAGGGTCAATGTATCCGATGGTCAAATCTTCAAAAGGTTCAATATCAAAAGTACTTTTCAAAAGGTTTTCTCTTAAGGTTCATTTAAAAACAATCATTCAAAAATAGTTTTCATAAGTGGTCTTTCAATTAGTTTTCATAAAACAAACTTCAAAATAGTTTTCTTAAAGTCAATATATCATGCTTGAAAAATCCTTTCAAAATACTTTACTTAGAACATTTCCATCTCATATCAAAAAGGTCTTATATCATAGGTCCAAAATCAGAGATCAAAGGTCGAAGCAAAGGTGTCATAGCAAAGGATCGTAACAGAGTATCAAATCAGAGATTTAACAGATCAGAAAAGAATCATAGGAAACCTTACAGAGAAGGTCAGAATATCTGTACCTTATTTCAGAAGCAAACACAAATCAGAAATGGATGACACAGAGTGGATCGGGACCTCTCTTTCTTCACACCTAGAGGGGTAGACAAGAATTACAACCCTTCCTTTTTAAGTAACTTTCCATTTTAGCTTTTA
This sequence comes from Artemisia tridentata subsp. tridentata, assembly GCA_021014915.2. Lineage (NCBI taxonomy): Eukaryota > Viridiplantae > Streptophyta > Magnoliopsida > Asterales > Asteraceae > Artemisia > Artemisia tridentata. The sequence continues at coordinate 359,988,603 of CP139508.1, read as the reverse complement.
GATTCATCAAGTTACTCTTTTAGTCCTTTAGGTTTCATAATTTACACTTTATACCCCTTTACTTATCAAAGTTACAAAATGAAGCCCTAGATTTACTTAGTTTACATTTTAACCCCTCTCATTAATTTATTAACACATCACGCATTTTATTTTCCAAGATTACAGAGTGCACCTTCAAATTAACTTATTATACGAATTTTACCCTCAAGTTTCACGATTCACAATTTATAACCCTTCGCTTAGGAAAATAACAATTCACACCCTTTTTACATGTCTTGACAGTTTTTAGGTATTAACTGGACTCGTTTTAAATATTTTGAAAACCATATTAAACCTTCGAAATAAAATCTATAAAAATTCACAGACGTTCCCCAGGGTCTTGAGTATTTTATGTAATTTTTCCAGATTTTATTAAGTTGTCTAGATACGAACTAAAAATCCTTTCTCCCAACCTGTTCCAGAACCGGATTAATTAAAAACACCCGACCATTTTCCATCTTCTTTCCCAGTCTAGAAAATTTATAAAATTCTACAAAAATTCCAGTAATTAGCTAACATGTGATATTTTACTCAGCTAAAAGGACACATCCTAGTTCGTTATGGTTTGAAAATGATAAATGAAAAACCCGGACTTATTTTCCAGACTTTACAAATACGACCAGACACATGATTTTCTAAAAATCAAAAAGTAGCCTTACAGGCCTCTAAAAATTACAAAATAAATTTCTCCAGATAGCCACTTCATTGAACTTAGTTTTAGACTCAAAAACCATTACAATACCCGTTCACATCATTTATTTATAGCCGGTTAAAGCCGAGTACAATTCCAGGTCAGTAGCCGTTTTTAGTATAACATGTAATCACTAGGGTTTTATTAATCCCATTCATTTGTTCTTCACATAAAACATTTTTAGGCGAGTCTACAACATATTTAAGTTGATTTATCACAGCTTAAAACACATTCAAATCGAATTAATAGTCAAAACAATTTCAGTCGATCCATGTTACTAGGGTTTTTAGGGTTTCCTTACTTTTATGATTTTATGCAACTTATTAGGGTTCTATCATTCGAATAAACACAAGAAACATGAACAAGATGGATGATGCGTTACCCTAGAAGATCTCACGAAGAAACAAGAACACCTTCAATTGAATCACCAACGAAAATCCTTTGCTTCTCCTTCTTGGTCGATCGGCAGAAAAAAGGAACAAGAGACACAAACGGTTAGGGTTTTTGCTTAGAAACTCGAATGGATTGACACTAGCATAACATGTTTACCTTATGGTGATGAATAACACAAGAATGGGACAAGATCAAGGCTCCTTTTGTGGCTTTTGTTGCTCGACAGCAGCAGGAGAAAAGACAGCAGAAGGTTGGTTTTTAGGGTTTCTTGTGGAGCCTTTTGAAGATCGGTATTTTTTTGTGGAGGGTCAAAAGGATATGGCTAACTTATAGGAAGTTGAGCCGAGATTTTGGAGGAGGGAGGGAGCAAGAATTTCGGTTTAATAAGGGTAGGACCAATTTACAATAACAAGATTGATAACTTCCAAATTTATTAGCTTCCTTAAAATTCAAAATGATATATTTGTATGCTATATGTAATATTCGGCTAGATTAAAATTTACAAAGGTCCAATGTAACTTTTAAACGTATCAATTGTAGTTTAGGATTATTTGGTTTCGTAATTTATTAGTTTACCAAGCTTCAGGATCAATTCGGTGCATTAAGGACTTGTTATGTCAAAGTTTTTGATTGTAGGGCATTTTAGTCTTTTAACACATTTTAGAATTTTCGGGTTTTACATTATGCCTTTATGGCTCATGTGGTAGATACAAGCTTTGAAAAGAAAAGCATTGATGATGTTCCGGTTGTGAATGAATTTTGTGACGTCTTTCCGGAAGACTTGCCGGGTATTCCACCTGAAAGGCAAGTTGAATTCCGTATTGATCTCATTCCGGGTGCTACACCTATTGCAAAAACTCCTTATCGCCTTGCTCCGTCCGAAATGAAAGAGCTAATGAGTCAGCTTCAAGAATTGCTCGACAAAGGCTTTATCCATCCTAGTAGTTCACCGTGGGGAGCTCCGATATTGTTTGTAAAGAAGAAAGATGGTAGTATGCGGATGTGCATTGATTACCGTGAATTGAACAAAGTCACGGTGAAAAATGTGTATCCGTTACCAAGAATCGATGACCTCTTTGATCAACTTCAAGGAGCGAGGTGGTTTTCGAAGATCGATCTTCGTTCGGGTTATCATCAATTGAAGGTTCGAGAAGAAGACATTCCTAAGACGGCCTTTAGGACCCGATATGGGCACTATGAGTTTACGGTTATGCCCTTTGGTCTCACGAACGCGCCTGCGGTTTTCATGGATCTCATGAACCGTGTATGTAGACCAATGTTGGATAAATCCGTTATAGTGTTCATTGATGATATTCTCATATATTCTAAGAGCAAGGAAGAACATGAAATGCATCTTCGGGAAATCCTTGAAACATTGAGGAAGGAATGACTGTACGCCAAATTCTTGAAATGTGAATTTTTGTTACAAGAAGTTCAATTCCTCAGTCACGTTATTAATTCTGACGGTATTAAAGTTGATCCTTCAAAGATAGAAGCCATAATGAAATGGCAAGCACCAAAGAATGTCGGTGAGATTCGAAGTTTTCTTGGCCTCGCGGGATATTATCGTAGGTTTATACAAGACTTCTCCAAAATCGCATCATCGCTAACCAAACTCACTAAGAAGAACGCTACATTTGAGTGGGGCGAAGAACAGGACGAAGCCTTTCGGACTCTACGGAAGAAGTTATGTGAAGCACCAATTCTGGTGTTGCCGGAAGGAACTGAAGATATGGTGGTTTACAGCGACGCGTCTTATTCCGGTCTCGGATGTGTTCTTATGCAAAGGGGTAAAGTAATTGCTTACGCCTCGAGACAACTAAAGAAGCATGAAGAAAATTATGCAACTCACGATCTTGAGTTCGCGGCTGTGGTTTTTGCTCTAAAACTTTGGAGGCATTATTTGTATGGTGTCAAGTTTGTAATTTACACCGATCATAGAAGCCTTCAATATTTCCTTGAGAAGAAAGATCCGAACATGAGGCAACGAAGATGGTTAGACTTATTAAAAGATTATGATTGCGAAATTCGCTACCACCCCGGTAAAGCTAACGTTGTGGCGGATGCTTTAAGTCGCAAGGATCGAAGCGAAGTTACTAGGATTCATTCGTTGCGGATGATTGTCACGTCCGACCTTTTTGATAAAATCAAGTTAGCTTAGGAGGAAGCATTGAGAGAGGAAAATAGAGAAAGTGAACGTATTTCCTCTCATATTCCGCATCTTGAAGAAGATAGTCGAGGGATTAAGACACGGTATGGAAGGGTTTATATTCCTTTTCGGAGTGATATCAAAGAATTGATCCTAGAAGAAGCACACAAGTCAAAGTATTCTATTCATCCAGGAGCTACAAAGATGTACCGTAATTTAAAGAAGAATTATTGGTGGCCGGGTATGAAAAGGGATTGTGTAAAGTACGTTGAGAAATGTCTAACTTGTTTAAAGGTTAAAGCCGAGCATCAAAACCGTATGAAAAAGTTCAACCCTTAGACATTCCGGTTTGGAACAGGGAAAAGATCACGATGGATTTCATCACGAAATTGCCAAGGACGAAAAAGAAGAACGATACAATTTGGGTTATAGTAGATCGCCTAACAAAGAGTGCACACTTCATTCCGATTAGAGAGAATATGCCCGTTCACAAGTTAGCTAAGATTTATGTCAACAAGATAGTCGCACGTCATGGAGTGCCCATTTCTATAGTCTCCGATAGAGACGGGCGTTGATGAGTGGCCTTTTACTCATCATTTTATACCCGAAAAACCCCACAAAAACGACCAAAAACACCCAAATGGACCATATATTATATCAAATATCCTTGGATTGTGTTTTAGTTGTTGCAGGTACAAAAAGGATTGAAAACGAGGCAAATGAGGCAAAACCGAGCATGGATTGGACAAGAGCTCAAAAGACGGGACCCGGGAAGAAATTCACGAGTTTGGTCGAGTTATTGTGCAAAAATCCCGAAGAGCCCTTGGATTATTTTTATTTGACAAAATTGGCCCTTGGTTTAATTTTGAAGATATGGCAAGATTGGTCCTTGAGGTTAACTACTACTACACCTTTGGTCCTTGGTTTAATCCTTAAACTTTACTATAAACTTTTAAAAAAACGGATCTTAAATTAAACCCAAAAGCAACTCACCCTAAACTACACCCCACCAGCCCACCTTATCTTAAACACTTAAACCACCCAAGCCCAACAAACACTTAAACCACCCAAAGCCCACTCCAACCCTAAAACAATACCCGACCGACCCATCCCATTTATTTCTTTAAAACTAACACCAGGCAAATAAAGAGGGTCAAACCCTCTTTTGAGTCAATATTTCAATTAAACCCAAAATCCCAACCCTAACTCACTACTTCATCTTCTTCAACCCCTAATCTCCCTCATACCCGCCCGCTAATCTCCCCATCCCACCTCACACTACCCTCCAAAACAATCACATGGACATGTCCATGGTCCCCTCCATCCACCTCATCGATCCGAGGCACAAAAGAAAGATCAACGATCAAGGTTTAAAGAAAGGATGATCCAAGGGCCACAAGAAAAGCACAAATCCGCAAGAGGAGACACTCTCACACAACAAACACACAAGGGAACTAGGGTTTTCGTATATTTTAGTATAAATAGGATAGAGCAGTCGAGTTTTTTTTCTAGGTTTATTTTAGCTATTTATTTTAAGGTACTTTGTAATTTTCTTATTTTATTTTCAGTTGTAATTTACTTTTATTTAATAGAAGTCGGTTTTGAATTAAAATTGTTTTTCAGCTTATTCGTATGTTACTGCTTTTTTATGCTTATTTGAATTCTATGATGTAGTTGCTGGTAGTTAGGTTAGTCAGGTTGTTATTAGTTTAATTTTTTTTGTTCTTGGTCAACTTTGGTCTACTGCTGATGTTACTGCTTCGATTCTGCTTATTTCATCCTTGTTACTGCTTATGCTGATAAGTTAGTTAGTTGTTCTTAGTTTAAGCTTGAGAAATTATTTTTAGTTATGTTGAGAAATTATTTTTAGTTTAAGCGTATTGAGGTTATTTGAGGTTATTTTGATTTCTGCTATTGAGGTTATTGAGGTTATGATGGATGTATGGATTTATGATATGAGGTTATTTATGATACGGGTAGTTTGCTAAAGTTGTTTAAAGTTTATTGCTAAGTTGGTTATGTGGTGATGCTTTAGCATAGATTATAGCTAAGTTTATGAAGTTTATAAGTTTGCCTGTTGTTGGTTTTGCATATTGTTTGTACTTGTGTTTATTTTGGATCTGTTTGTGTTTATTGGTTGTGTTTGTGTTTAACATAGCTTAAAAAAATTAGTTGTTAGTTTAATCTAATACCAAGTTTAAGGTTTTAAATCACTAAAAAAAATATATAGCAAAACTGCTATTCCTGGGGTTCGAACCCAGGACAGCAGACACACAAACAAGCAACCTTACCTCTTGACTCTTAGCTTCTTTTAGTTAAAACTTACAAAATTTAATTTTTAACCCTTTATTTCTTATTAAGCTTATTTAACTGATCAGCTTAATTTTAGCTTATTTCCAAAAGCTTTTTCACTTTTTAAAATTTTCTTAGCTTTCTGGTAATATAAATTATTTTAAGGAAAATTTTCAGATTTTTAAAAATAGTTTTGGTATTTTTAGTAATTTAAATTAGTTTAAATAGTTTTTAATTCATATAAAATTATTTAAAAATCAAAAAAAATATTTTTCTTTTTTCCAAAATTTTCTTTTTATATCTAAGACTTAGGAAAATTATTTTGGTACCCGTAGGATTAGTTTTTCAAATATTTTACGTCTTTACTCGTTTTTAATTTCCGGTTTACGTTATTTAATTTTCGTTTTTAGTAGATTTTAGAAACCAAACAAATTCTCGTCTTTTCAAGCACTTTAATTACGAACCGAAAACGATATCCTCAATTTCACGCCTCGTTGGGACCTCGACCCGGGTATTCACTTATCCGGTTATTAAATCGATTTTCGCGTTAAGTGTTCCTCGTTGACCTTTGTCTAAAGGGTTGACTTGCGAGTCGTTTTAGCCGACTATCATTTTGGCGCCGCTGCCGGGGAATTGATCAATCTCAAACGAAGATTGAAAGTATGTTTGATACCCTTATCAACCAATTTCACCAAGCTTCATCATCGGGAACTCTCCCGGGTAATACAATTCCTAACCCGAAGGGTGAGTTGAAAGCTATTACCACCCGAAGTGGTAAAACTTATGAGGGACCCACGGTTCCAACTACTACTTCTTCTTCTTCTACAAAAGTAGTTGACCGTGAGACCGAGGTGACAAAGGACAAGGTGCATTCCACAAGCTCACGAAGTACCGCACACGTCCAACCTCCGGTAGTCCCAACCCCAATTCCGGAACCCGATGTTCCGAAGTCTCAACCTAAACCTTCTATCCCATACCCATCTAGACTTAATGACCAAAAGCTCCGCGAAAAAAGCTTCAAATCAAATGGAAAAATTCTTCCAAATCTTTCAAGAATTGCATTTCGATATAAGCTTCGCGGATGCTTTACTTCTGATGCCTAAGTTTGTTTCCACCATCAAGAGTTTATTGAGCAACAAGGAAAAATTAATTGAATTAGCAAAAACTCCGTTAAATGAACACTGCTCAGCGGTTCTCCTAAAAAAGCTTCCGGAAAAGCTTGGAGATCCCGGAAAATTCCTCATTCCATGTGAATTTCCGGGGATGGTTGAATGCTACGCCTTGGCCGATCTTGGTGCAAGCATCAACCTAATGCCGCTCTCTGTTTGGAAAAAAATTTCTCTGCCCGAATATACCCCCACTTGCATGACCCTCGAGCTTGCGGACCGGACCATAACCCGTCCACTTGGAATAGCCGAGGATGTCTTTGTCAAGGTTGGGAAATTCCATTTTCCCGCCGATTTTGTGTTGGTTGATTTTGATGCTGACCCCCGGGTTCCTCTAATTCTCGGAAGATCATTTTTGAGGACCGGGCGGGCTTTGATTGATGTGTATGGAAAAGAAATAACTCTAAGAGTTGATGATGAAAAAGTCACGTTTCAAATCAATCAGAACTCTAAACCGCTAACCACCAAAAGCAACGTTGCTGTGGTTGATCAAAAATCTGATCCGGTAATTGCTTCTAAAAGAAGTGATTCAATTCTTTCAAGATTTGCGGTTAAGAGTATGTCTGAAAAACGTGCAGAACTTAAATCTATGAAAATTGCACCCGGTTCAACCAAATGGTTTGCAAGTTGTTCCGCGGATGTTAAGAGTATTCTTGATGATGATGAATCAGATTCGGAGATCACAACGGAAGTGGTGGAAATTGCTAGCTCTAAGAGCACACCACTTGTCCCACCTCCGGAATCGGTTTATCGAATTGAGATTGTTGAACCAAACCTTTCCGACTCTTCCCATCTTTCTCCTCCGATTGAGGGAAGTGATCTCTCGAGGGAAGAACTCGAGGTGTTGTCTGATGATGCTCCAATTTCGCCGGAAATTGTTGAGACCGATAGTGATCCAGGGGAAGATGTCTTGAAATTTGATGAACCATTATTTCCCCCGGAAGATGTTAAAGAAAAGCTTCCTAAATCCGTTCAAGTTGTTGATTCTAAATCAGAAGAACAAAGTAGTGGCAGTACCACTTCTAGTATTGATTCTCTTCTTGAGGAGTTCGCCGATGAACTCGCTCACATCGATCCAATCCCACCGGGGGATGAGGACGATGACTTTGATTTTGAATCTGATCTTAAAGAATTGGAATTTTTGCTGAACCGTGATCCGTCTAGATGTGATTCTTATCCCGAGGAGTTCGCCGATGAACTCGCTCACGACGATCCACTTCCATCAGATGATGATGATCTTTTCGACTTTCATGCTGATTTTAAAGAAGTCGAAAAACTTTTATACCATTCTCCATCATCTGATTCTTACACCGAGCTTAATGATTTACAAGATGATGATGACCTCTTCGATTTTGGGGCCGATCAAACCGAATGGAAAAATCTTTTATATGGGAAACCTAGTGATGAAAAAGGCCCTAAAATGGAAACCATAATTGAGGATGCTACAATTGTTTCTAATGACTTATCTCCTCATTCTCCCGAGGATGATTTCCTTTTCTCCTTTGATGAAATTGACTCTTGATAAGAATTTAAAGTTTCCCGCCTCATCTAAGGAACTTTTAATTCTGGAGAAAAATGATTCACCTCTACTTCTTTCCCCTCTACTTCTTTCTGGTCAAAAACTCCCGTTCTGCATGGAGTTGTCTCTGATTGAAACTTTACTATCGTTTCCAGCCGGAAACGAAGACAAAGTTTTTGACCCCGGCATCACCGCTTTTATCTTCTAAAGCCGTGGGTATCTCATCGGAGTGGAACTTTCATATGCTTCAATGTTTATCCAAACATCTTGAATGAAAGTCCGATTGAGATTATCTCTTCCACTTGCTCCCCCAAGGACAATGAATTCGGGGTCGAGTCAAGCTAGTGACTCGGTTAACAAAAACATTAGCACCACATGGGTAAACACCCATGTTTCTGACTTCTTTCTATTTTCTAACACTAAGTGTGGGGGAGTTCCTCTACTTGTGCTTTGTGGTTGTATGTTTGCCTCTGTTTTCAAGATTCCCGTAGATTGTGATGATTGACGCGCCTGTTTTCAATCCAGCCGCCCAATATCCTATCTTTGTGTTTATGCTTATCCAGGGATATCTTAAAAATCCTTTTTGTGAAAACCAAGATTTCTTTTCCATACTTAGATTGTAGTGTTTCCTTTTTACGTTCTATAGTGTCGGCTCAGGCCGGTACTTTGAATATTGAGGGCAATATTCAATTCTAAGTGTGGGGGGGAATTCTCATTTGACCAAAATTTGACCAAATTTTAAAAATTTTCACATATTGTACCTTCTAGTCCCCTAGCACCCCCGTTTTGACCAAAAATTTTAAAATTTTTATCGTATTTTTCGTCTAAAAGAAGTGCTTTGCACAATAAAAATAATTTGCTATACATTAATACTTCGGTATTAGTGGAAGTTTAGACTTGATTAGGCTAGAACAAGGGGAATCCCGACTCTGCTAGAGTGTTGATCTAGCTGCTACCCTTAACGTTTAGGCTAAGTTTTTACGAATTGTGCAAGTGAAAATGCTAAGCGTGGAGTAGTTGGTTCTCTTTAGACCTTATATAAGTAATCTATGGCTTTTCCTCCCAGGAGCTCCTAATCTGACTAAAATAAGTGCTATTTTCAAACTTTTGAACGCAAAAACCGTTTTTGTTAAGCAAATAAATTTTTATACAATCTTGCTTTAGAGTACTAGTTCAAAGTTTTATTTAAATTTTGGAACAAGCATGCTTTCTTACAAACCCAATAAGAATGCAAAATGAAAGTGAGACGTTGCTTGAAAGTTGCAAAAGTTAAAGTTTTAAGTATGAATAAATAAGTGCTCTAAGCTACGGGTTCGAGATCGGGCCTTGGATCCTTATTTCCGGAAGGCGTTTAGGTCTTGGCTACCCTCTTACACCGGCCCTTGGACCTCTAGTTCGGGAATGTGTGAGGTCTTGGTCTAACCACCTTGGATCCTCATTTCAGGAATGTCTAGAGTCTTGGAACACTCCGTTGTAACGGCCCTTGGATCCTTTATTCCGAAAAGGTGTAAGGTCTTGGAACTAAACCGTGAAGGTCCGTCGTTTAGGGTACACAAGTAAAAAAAAAAAAAAAAAAAAAAGGTGAAAAAGTGATGAAAAAGAATTGAAAAAATGTTTATGTTTGTTTATGAATAAGTGTGAGAAACTTGCTTCTTCTTAAATTTAAATCGAAAGTTGAACTAGTATTCGTCAATATTGTCTAAAAGTTGGACGGTGATTTAGAAATTGTTGACTTCAAAGATCCCGTGAGCTCCGATACTATTCTCGAGGGTGTAAAAACCTAGCCTCCTAAGTTTACTAAGGATAAGCTGAGAAGAAAGTCGCTACATGGAGTGATCTCACCTTTGAATCTCTAATTTCTAAATCATTGTCGGTTTTTAACCCAAATAAATGTCGATTTTTACGATCAAAACTTTGAAAACAAGCACACACACCTAACTTATGAATAATTGTGGGAGCGAAAAGTTAAGTCTCGGCTTACATAGGTTGCTAATATAAGTAGTGTTAGCATTTTACAAAAACGTTTGCACAAGGGTTTTAGACTTAGTTGGGAAGTATAAAAAGAGGATGACGATTACAATTCCCCGGAGTCACCCATTTTGTGTGATTCCCGTTCCATGATGCCATTTTTAATAATCAAGCATATTATTTACGTTTGTTCTCGTTTTAGTTACTTGCATTTTATAAAGTCAAAACGGGATGGTATTTTTGGTAACCTTGATATTTTTGATCTTTTCATTACTTTATATGATCGGATTGCTAGGGACTAGCAATTGTTTAGTGTGGGGGATTGATGAGTGGCCTTTTACTCATCATTTTATACCCGAAAAACCCCACAAAAATGACCAAAAACACCCAAATGGACCATATATTATATCAAATATCCTTGGATTGTGTTTTAGTTGTTGCAGGTACAAAAAGGATTGAAAACGAGGCAAATGAGGCAAAACCGAGCATGGATTGGACAAGAGCTCAAAAGACGGGACCCGGGAAGAAATTCACGAGTTTGGTCGAGTTATTGTGCAAAAATCCCGAAGAGCCCTTGGATTATTTTTATTTGACAAAATTGGCCCTTGGTTTAATTTTGAAGATATGGCAAGATTGGTCCTTGAGGTTAACTACTACTACACCTTTGGTCCTTGGTTTAATCCTTAAACTTTACTATAAACTTTTAAAAAAACGGATCTTAAATTAAACCCAAAAGCAACTCACCTAAACTACACCCCACCAGCCCACCTTATCTTAAACACTTAAACCACCCAAGCCCAACAAACACTTAAACCACCCAAAGCCCACTCCAACCCTAAAACAATACCCGACCGACCCAGCCCATTTATTTCTTTAAAACTAACACCGGGCAAATAAAGAGGGTCAAACCCCTCTTTTGAGTCAATATTTCAATTAAACCCAAAATCCCAACCCTAACTCACTACTTCATCTTCTTCAACCCCTAATCTCCCTCATACCCGCCGCTAATCTCCCCATCCCACCTCACACTACCCTCCAAAACAATCACATGGACATGTCCATGGTCCCCTCCATCCACCTCATCGATCCGAGGCACAAAAGAAAGATCAACGATCAAGGTTTAAAGAAAGGATGATCCAAGGGCCACAAGAAAAGCACAAATCCGCAAGAGGAGACACTCTCACACAACAAACACACAAGAGAACTAGGGTTTTCGTATATTTTAGTATAAATAGGATAGAGCAGTCGAGTTTTTTTTCTAGGTTTATTTTAGCTATTTATTTTAAGGTACTTTCTAATTTTCTTATTTTATTTTCAGTTGTAATTTACTTTTATTTAATAGAAGTCGGTTTTGAATTAAAATTGTTTTTCAGCTTATTCGTATGTTACTGCTTTTTTATGCTTATTTGAATTCTATGATGTAGTTGCTGGTAGTTAGGTTAGTCAGGTTGTTATTAGTTTAATTTTTTTTGTTCTTGGTCAACTTTGGTCTACTGCTGATGTTACTGCTTCGATTCTGCTTATTTCATCCTTGTTACTGCTTATGCTGATAAGTTAGTTAGTTGTTCTTAGTTTAAGCTTGAGAAATTATTTTTAGTTATGTTGAGAAATTATTTTTAGTTTAAGCGTATTGAGGTTATTTGAGGTTATTTTGATTTCTGCTATTGAGGTTATTGAGGTTATGATGGATGTATGGATTTATGATATGAGGTTATTTATGATACGGGTAGTTTGATAAAGTTGTTTAAAGTTTATAGCTAAGTTGGTTATGTGGTGATGCTTTAGCATAGATTATAGCTAAGTTTATGAAGTTTATAAGTTTGCCTGTTGTTGGTTTTGCATATTGTTTGTACTTGTGTTTATTTTGGATCTGTTTGTGTTTATTGATTGTGTTTGTGTTTAACATAGCTTAAAAAAATTAGTTGTTAGTTTAATCTAATACAAAGTTTAAGGTTTTAAATCACTAAAAAAATATATAGGAAAACTGCTATTCCTGGGGTTCGAACCCAGGACAGCAGACACACAAACAAGCAACCTTACCTCTTGACTCTTAGCTTCTTTTAGTTAAAACTTACAAAATTTAATTTTTAACCCTTTATTTCTTATTAAGCTTATTTAACTGATCAGCTTAATTTTAGCTTATTTCCAAAAGCTTTTTCACTTTTTAAAATTTTCTTAGCTTTCTGGTAATATAAATTATTTTAAGGAAAATTTTCAGATTTTTAAAAATAGTTTTGGTATTTTTAGTAATTTAAATTAATTTAAATAGTTTTTAATTCATATAAAATTATTTAAAAATCAAAAAAAATATTTTTCTTTTTTCCAAAATTTTCTTTTTATATCTAAGACTTAGGAAAATTATTTTGGTACCCGTAGGATTAGTTTTTCAAATATTTTACGTCTTTACTCGTTTTTAATTTCCGGTTTACGTTATTTAATTTTCGTTTTTAGTAGATTTTAGAAACCAAACAAATTCTCGTCTTTTCAAGCACTTTAATTACGAACCGAAAATGATATCCTCAATTTCACGCCTCGTTGGGACCTCGACCCGGGTATTCACTTATCCGGTTATTAAATCGATTTTCGCGTTAAGTGTTCCTCGTTGACCTTTGTCTAAAGGGTTGACTTGCGAGTCGTTTTAGCCGACTATCAGGCGTTTCACTTCAAACTTTTGGCAAAATTTTCAAGAAGAACTAGGTACGAAACTACATATGAGCACGGCCTTTCATCCTCAAACCGATGGGCAAAGCGAGAGGACGATTCAAACTTTAGAAGATATGTTACGAGCTTGTATGATTGACTTTGGAGGAAATTGGGACGATCATTTGCCTCTAGTTAAATTCGCCTACAACAATAGTTATCATGCTAGTATAGATATGCCACCCTATGAAATGCTCTATGGTAGAAGATGTAGGACACCCGTGTGTTGGGAAGAAGTTGGAAGAAGGGAATTGGCGAGCACGGATGTAGTGTTGGCGACAATGGAGAAGATTGAAATGATTAGGGCAAGACTTAAAGCGGCGCAAGATAGGTGGAAAAGCTATGCCGATAATCGAAGAAGACCAATCGAATTTGAAGTGGGCGATTTTGTCATGTTAAAAGTTTCTCCGTGGAAGGGCGTTTTTAGATTTAAAAACAAAGGGAAACTAAGTCCGCGATTTATAGGACCGTTTAAAATCTTGAAGCGAGTAGGCGAGGTAGCATATGTGTTGGAATTGCCTGAAGAAATGAGAGGTATTCACAATACCTTTCATGTGTCATACTTGAGGAAGTGTTTGGCGGATGAAACAAGTGTGGTTACTTTAAACGATATCGAAATTGATCCGGAATTGCTTTCACAAGAGGATGAACCGGAAGCTATATTAGGAAGGAAGGTGAGGCAATTAAGAAACAAGGAAATCCCGTTAGTAAAAGTCCAATGGAGGCATCGGAAAGGCACAAGTATTAGGTGGGAGACGGAAGAGAAGATGAGGAACAAGTATCCTCATCTATTCCAAGAGTAGATTTCGAGGGCGAAATCCTATTTAAGGTGGGATGAATTATTAAACCCGAACCCCGGAAAGGTAATGTATTATGCCATATAGTATAAGAAATATTTGTATATAATACCTTAGTGCATGAAATCAATGGGTAATAAGTGTTAAGGGTTTAAATTAGTAAAATGAGACTTGGAGGGACTATATTTGCCAAGTAACCAAACTTAATTCTACACATGATTAAATACCCATCTTTAGAAAAGTCTGGAAATCTTGAGTGTGTTCATCATATGTGTCGACATTTAGAGAAGAAAAGGGAGGGAACTAGAAATCTTCACCTTAGTTCATTTTAGCTATCAAGAAGTGATCAAGAGGCATTAGAAACACCTTAATTGCAATCTCCTCATCAAGTAAGTGTTTTCCCCAAATTGAGAAATTAGGGTTCATGATATGGGATTTGGGTATAGAGGATAAAGATTGTGAATTAATGATCTCCCTAGCTAATTAGTCACTAATTGAAGTTAATCTTGTGATAGGAAGCAATTGTAGAGCCTTATCAAGTCCAAGTAGGGAGCTAGTAGGGATTAAGGTAAGTATATAGGTATAGCTTGTTTAATGTTATATTTCTAATGTTATGATGTGTTAAGGTATGTTGTTATGGAGCTTGTTAATGAATGTTAGCTTGGATCCAATGCTAGTTATGATAATTATTATGTGTTGCTTACTTGGTCAAGGTAAGTAATTATGTTATATTATGCTCCATGTTAATGTTATGATTGGTGTTAATCACTAATATATTGAATGTAATGATAGTTATGCTTTATATACTTACTAAGCGTTTTCGCTTACGGTGGTAGTTAATGATGATTTTGTAGGTACAAGTGGAGGAAGCAAGGGTAAGGACTTAGCATAGCTTGTAGTCGTGAAAGGAAGGGTAGTGTAGTTGTAGAAGGTAACTAGAAGACCGTAATCTTTTGGACCAATTGTGTTGAAGTTGGAAGCCCCGAAGTGTCCTTTCGTGTTTTGGTATATTTCAACCTATATGGTCATTTTGCTATTTAACGATTGTTAGGATTGGACACACGGTTAAGGTGGTTAAACCTTTTGTTCTTTGTGTGTATGATATATTGAGTGAATATGATTAAGTATGCGGAATCTACTTAATCACACTTAGAAGGTGATTTGTGTAGTGGAAATGGAATGGTTGTGTTAGTTCTATGACAATGAACAATGAAAGATTAACACCAAACGATTCAATATTATTAATGATAATAATACGAGTGATCTTGAAATATCACTAGGGTTACAACCTTGAATCTTAAGTTCTTACAACTTGTGATATATTTGTGTTTGTTCTATGTCTAACAGTTATGAGTTCTAAGTATTCATTAATCACTTGTTAGACTCATATAATATCGAGTCTAAGATCTTCTTTTATAGTCCAAGAAGATCTTTACATATTGCTTAAAGTCTAGCCGACCTACTTGTTAACTTATCTTGAGTGTGTCAGTACATAAGATACAACATGTATCTGTGTACACAACTTGTTAACTAAGCACATGGGGTAAGATATTATCTACCGTATATACTTGACTTTAGTACACTAATATCTTTTCAATACTTATCCATCTAGCAGTCTCAACTCAACAGTATCAACTAGCAGTCCCTTCTTTGTACTACCAGTTAGAACGGTTAGTTATAACTTGAGCAGTCCTAAGATATACATCAGCAGTTGGAACTGTTAGAGAATTCTTCTCAGCAGTTGGAACTGTTAATACTTGTAGTTCTTGATACTTAATCTTCAGAACATTTAATTCCCAACAATCCTCCCCTAAACATGTGAATTCTTTCCAACATGTTTCTGAATTAAATTTATGGATTGTGAAGATCTTTCAAACACTTCATAGTCAGACCCTTGATCTGAACTTTCTTCTGTTCTGAGAGATTGAATATCTTTCTTAGAAGCTCATCTGCTTTCTGATCTTTGACTTTAACAATATCAACACATTGCTTCAATCTTGGACTAAAAGATGGTGCAATTTCCTTGGATGGAGGAGTTATAAGAGGCAATGATGTTGTGTATCTTGGATGCTTGTTTCAACAAGTGAAATCATCTATCAGCATGTCTTTGCAAGTGATGAACAAACGTGGTAAACTGAAATTGAAACTTTTCTTCGTTTGACCTAGATAGAACTTTCTCCTTTGGAATGTTCTTGTCATTTTCAACCTCCATGTCATCATCTTGTATGCTCTTGTCTTTTCCTCCCTTACATTGGGTTTTTCTTCCTTTCTTGGGCTTTTATTTCCTCCCCTGAAGCAAATAAAATTTTATCCTCCCCTGTTTGGAAGATCTCTCACCATCATCCCATCATTATCTGATCTACCAATGTGAACTTGTTTTCAGACAATGTTGTACATGAAGCTATCAATTCCTTAAGAGTTTAAGTTACTGTCCTCATCACTTCTAGGTGTGTTAACTCCTATGAGAGGTGAATCAGTGGACATTTGATTCATGGTCCATCAATGGATGGTTTTTGTGAATCTCTTGAAAATCCTTGTTTAAGAAATTGTTTGACTTAGCAGTATGTTCATGATTTTAGAATTGAAAAATCATACTGCTTTCAACCATTTTGAAGGGATCAAGTGTATAACAGACACTTAATCAAAATTTCGGTTTAAAGCAACCTCTGGTTGTGTGAGAACCAATGTTTTCAGTTATAAATAACTGCCTGTGTGAAGATAAACCTATTCAAAAGGCTTTCTTGACAGGGTTTCCAGCTCATAGTAATTGTTACCTCTAACACAAGTGTTAGATTCACTTTTACTAGCTGTTCTTTCTATCAGATGTCCTTAGACTTGCACATTATACTTTGAAAGTATAAAATGATAGAAAGTGAGTTGAGTCAGTTACTATCTGACCAACTAAGTCATCAATTCAATGTGAAATATGATAACCAGGTTTCAAGAAAGAAGTTTTAAGGATTTTTACATTCCCAAACTCAGTCCATCATAAACCTGTTATGAAAGCAACTGGAATCACTTTTCTTCTGCTTCCATTTCACTTGAAATTTCCTTATTGCTCAAAGTTCATACCTGAAATTGTTAGTCCAAAACCAAGAAACAAAATGCATAGCATTTGTCTTATAGCAGTATCAATATATGACCAACAGTATGAATTGTTTAAACAAAATATGAACTAGCAGTACTAACTGTTCTATTAATAGTATCAATTTTCAAAGATATCAGTACAACCTTAACATATATAAAAACCACAAAGATTAGAAATTTTAAAGATTTAGCATTCCAATACTTGCTACCAAGTACTGAAACCTTCCAACATCAAAAGCTTTTGTTAGCAGATCTGCAAAATTAAATTCTGAAGCAATTTTAAGTACTTGAATTAATCTTTTCTCATTGCAATCTCTAATAAAATGATGTCTAATTTCAATGTGTTTTGTTTTAGAATGTTGCACTGGATTTTTAATAATACAAATTGTACTACTATTATCAATATGAATAACAGTGTTTAAGAAATTGTACCCATAATCAAGAAGTTGGTTTTGAAGCCATAGAACTTGACTAGAGCAACTTGCAGCAGCTATATATTCAGCTTCAGTTGTTGAATTTGCCACACTTGTTTGCTTCTTACACTGCCATGAGACAAGTCTACACCCAAGGAATTGACATCCTCCAGTTGTTGACTTTCTGTCCAAGCTAGCACCAGCATAATCACTATCCGAAAATGCTACCAAGTCAAAAGGAGATTCCCTAGAATACCATATACCCAACCTTGGTTGACCTTTGAGATATCTAAAAATTCTCTTGACTGCAGTTAAATGAGAAACCTTTGGAGTTACTTGAAATCTTGCACAAACACAAACAGGGAACATGATATCAGGTCTAGATGATGTAAGGTACATCAAAGAGCCTATCATAGATCTGTAAGTGTGTACATCTACACTCTCTCCATCTTCATCTTTCAGAAGGTGCTTCTCAGAGTCCATTGGTGTGCTTGCTATTTTTGAATCAGCAAATTGAAATTTTCTAAGTATCTCTGCAACATATTTGTCTTGACTAATAAATATGCCTTCAGATGATTGCTTAACTTGCAAACCCAAAAAGAATGTAAGTTCTCCCATAGAACTCATCTGAAACTTATCATGCATAAGTTTCTCAAATTCTAAACACATCTCCTTCCTAGTAGATCCAAAGATAATGTCATCCACATACACCTGTACTAACAGAAGATCCTTCTTGTGCTGTTTGATGAAAAGTGTCTAATCAATCTTTCCTCTTTGAAATCCATTTTCTAATAAGTAGGAAGCTAGTGTTGCATACCAAGCTCTTGGTGCCTGATGAAGGCCATAGAGAGCTTTAACTACTCTGTACACTTTGTCTGGATGGTCAGGGTCAATGAAGTCTGGAGGTTGTGAAACATACACCTCTTCTTCAATTTTACCATATAAAAATGCACTCTTGACATCCATTTGGTAGACTGTGAAGCCTAAAAATGAAGCATAAGCTAGAAATAGCCTAATTGCCTCAATCCTTGCTACTGGAGCATAAACCTCATCATAGTCTATCCCTTCTTCTTGTGTGTACCCTTGGGCTACTAATCTAGACTTATTCCTAATCACTATGCCCCTTTCATCCCTTTTATTCTTGAAAACCCATCTAGTGCCAATTACCTTTGCATTCTTTGGTAAATCAACTAGCACCCATACTTTCTGAATCTTGAACTGAAGAAGCTCCTCTTGCATAGCTTCTACCCAGCTTGAATTATCTAAGGCTTTCAGAATATTCTTTGGTTCATCTTGTGAGAGAAAACATACAAATAAGCAAGAGTTTGAAAACTCATGCTGCTTTGAAGAATAAAGGGCATCAAGAAGCCCTTGTTGGTCTGAAGACATCAATTATTGTCTTGTCTTCACACCTGATTGTACATCTCCAATCACATTATCTAGGGATTAGACTTTGTGAATTCTTGTTTGTGGAGTAGAAGGAACTTAATAATTTGATGGAAGATTGTTGAAATCCACCTCATTATCTGAGAATTCTGCTTCTTTCGTTTCTGAAGTGCCAGCAGTTGAATGCTCTGTCTCAGCAGTACAAACTGCTTTTGAACTGCTAACTTGACTGTCTTGTTTCTCAGTTCCATCTTCCTTGCTTTCATCTTCAACACCTTCTTGAGTTTTGCCAGAAGAAGATTCATCAGTTGTTGAAGTTGATTCCACATTTGTACTTGACCATATTGGCATCCAAACATGATCTTGGTTTGTCTCCTTTTCTAACCTTGCCTCATCTGTTGCTTGTGATCCTGAAAAATCATTAGTTTCAACAACAACAGGCACATAATTCATTGATTTGGTTAGAACTTCAAGATCAAATAGCCTTTTTGGTCCTTGACCTTCTACATTGGATTTGTCTTCTAAAAACTCCACATGTAGGTTTTCTTCTACAATCTTAGTTCTTGTGTTGTATACTCTAAATGCTTTGCTATTAAGAGAATATCCAACAAAGAAACCTTCATCTGCTTTACCATCGAATTTTCCTAAATGGTCTAAGGTATTGAGAATTGTCACATGACATCCAAAAGGTCTAAGAAATCCTATTGCAGGAGTTCTTCCTCTAAAAAGTTCATATGATGTCTTATTGTGAGGCTAGATAACTAAAACTCTATTTTGAACATAGCAAGCAGTGTTGACTGCTTCAGCCCAAAAAGTTATAGGTAGCTTGGAATCAGCTAACATAGTTCTAGCAGCTTCAATTAGTGTTCTATTCTTTCTTTCAACTACTCCATTCTGTTGTGGAGTTCTAGCAACACTAAATTCTCTCCTAATACCCTTTTCTTTGCAGAAATCATCCATAACTCTATTCTTAAACTCTGTCCCATTATCACATCTAATGACCTTCACTTTCTTGTCTACTTAGTTTTCTATCTGTGTAATGAATGTCTTAAGGATGCTTGTAGTCTCATCCTTAGTAGATAGAAAGAAAACCCATGTAAATCTAGTATAGTCATCAATTATAACAAGACAATATCTCTTATGCATTATACTACTTACTGAAACAGGTCCAAATAAGTCCATATGCAGCATAAACAATGATTGATTGATAGAGTTAAAAATCTTGGGCTTACAAGTGGCTTTGTGTTGTTTGCCTTTAAGACAAGCAATGCATGTTTGATCATTTTCAAATCTTTTGTGAGGTAAACCTCTTACCAAACCATTCTTAACAATTAAATTTATGGTTTTGAAGTTAATATGACCAAGCCTTCTATGCCATTTCATTGATTCATCCAATGTGGCCTTTGCAACAAGACAAGTTAAATTCTTTTTGGGAACAATGTTCTTCATGTCTACACTGTACATATTGCCCTTTCTAGGAATTCTAAGAAGTACTTGACTTTCATCAGGCATCTTAAAATCAGGAGAAAGTACAAGACATTCAGTCTCACAGAAAAGAACATTGTTCTTTTTGTCACACATTTGTGAGACACTAAAAAGATTATAATTTAGCTCTTTTACATAGAACACATCTTCAAAATCTAAATTTCCAGTTTTAATGGTACCTTTACCGGAAATTTTGCCACCAACACCTCCTCCAAAGGTAACATAGCCTCCATCTATTGATTGGAAATCTGAGAGATAAGACTTGTTGCCTGTCATGTGTCTAGAACATCCACTATCTGAGTATCCTTGATCCTCTTCCTGATCATTTGAATGTTCCTGCACATAAATAAGAGTGTTAGTTTCTTTTGGGGAACCAAGCCATTACTGACTTGGATCTGCCTCTTGCATCAATGTAATTCAATCTTTTAAGGACAGTTGATGCAACATTGGATTTTAAAATCCAACATGCTGAGGCCTTAACAGCATTTGCCCTGTTTTTCCAAGCAGCAGTACCAACTGCTTTCCTAGCAGTTTTAACTGCTGGCTTTGCAGTTTTACTCTTTGGTTTCCAAACTTGTTTTTGAACCACTGCTTTTGTTTGAATGGGCCTTAGAACAGTCTTAGGTGCATGTTTTGAAGTTATTTTTGCACTTTTAACTGTTGGTTTTGGGTTAACAGTCTTAAATGGTCTAGCAGTTGAAACTGCTTGCCTAGCAGTAGAGACTGCTGTCGAAACTGCTCTGGGTTTTATACTTTTGGACTTAGAGTGAAAGTGAGTTTGAGGAGTTTGCCTTTTGAAATTCACCCTATTGTTTTCATAACCAGATACCCAATGGTTGCAGAAAGCTGCAAGATGGTCAAAACTACCACATGTGTAACAAGCTTTGTTATAAAAAGCAAAGTCATCACCTAATTGGTTAACTGGTTGCCTAACATGCTTAATGTTTGATTTAGGCCTATCAGTATTGTGTTTGACTATCTTAGGAACACTTGTTCCTACTTTCTTAACCACTTCAGGTTTAGACATAACCTGTTCTTCTTCATCATCACTATCAGTTGTGCAGTCTTCAACAACTATAGCATCTAATTTCTTAACAAAGGACACCTTGTCCTGATAAAGTAAAGTTTTATCTAAACTTTTACTTACTTTTTCTACCTTAAGACTCTTACTAGCCTTAGAACCATATTCCATTATTGGTTCTTGAAACTCAGGTAAACCTGAATTTCCTAGGTCAATCCCTGGGGGTTTAGGGATGCCTCTATAAGGAGGTGGGACACTCTTATATCCTACTCCTGACTTAGCTCTATTAATCACCTGACATTCTACTATATTGTGCACACTTCTAGAAGCATGTTCTAGTGCCTCAGTAGTCAAGTGAATGTTTTCATTTTCCTTTTTGGCCCTATCATAAGCTTCTCTCAAAAGCTTAATTTCAGCATCTCTAAAGAAAATGTCCTGTCTTAGGAGAGCTTTGTCATCAGAAAAAGCTAATTCATTTTCCTTATAGTGTGTGATTTGTTTCTCTACCTTTTCTAATCCACACTTATAGTTTATAAAGTTTTGAAAAGTCTTGCTTAGCTCTATCTTTTGATCATCATATTGTTTCATTAAAACCTGTAGAGCATTAAAAGCAGTGCAAGTATTTGAACAAGCTTTATGATTTTGTACCTCAGTAGCAGAAAAAGCCATAAGTGCCATCTGAGCAGGAGTTTCTTCTTCATCTGCCATGAAGCTCCAATCAAAACCTAAGCCATCAATAGCTACCATAGCTTTTGGCTCAATAACCTCCTCTGTTTTGGATTTGCTTCCAAAACCTCTATTCTTGCTATCTTGCTGCCTTGGTCTTCTGCACTCTCTTGAGAAATGACCCATCATGTGGCAGTTATAGCACTCTATCTTTGACTTATCAAAACCAGCAGCATCAGTGTTGCTGATTATGAGCTTCTTCCCCGTCTTGTGATAGAACTTCTTGGCTCTCATGCTAAGAAGAGAAATTTGCCATTTTAGATCCATTTCCTCCAGATCATCTTCATGGATCTCTTGGAGGTCTTCATAGGAGAGCATGGACCCATTGTTTTGACTTGTAAGAAAGGCGCAACAAGTCTTTTCATCCAAAATACTTATGGTACTACTTGATGAACTAGCAGCACCAACATCATCAACAACTTTCACCTCTTCACTTGATTTTGAGGTACTAGGAGTTGACATAAATGCCTTGTTCCCAGTATTAGAACTAGTACCTCCATTCTTCTTCAAATCTTGCTCCACAATCTTGAAGTTGCTATACAAGTCCATCAGTTCCATGGTTTCTAAGTCTGGCTTGTTCTTCCAGACAACAACATGCATAGCCCACTCTTCAGGTAAGCTTCTCGGAAATTTTGAGTTTAAATCTTCTTGGAGCATTTCAATGCCAAGAATAGCAAGTTGGCTCACAATATTCTGAAGCCTATTAAACATGTGGTCAAGAGATTCATTGTATGTAGAGGAGAAGTTTTCAAACTGCTACTTGAGCAGTGTCTTGTGGGTTTTCTTGGTGGCTTCATTTCCACCAAACCTGGCAATAATAGCTTCAAATAATGACTTGGCATCTTTGAACTTGCTGAAGTTTAAAAGTTGATCATTGGGAATGGTCATCATCAGCATGCTTCTTGCCTTCAAGTCATTTTTCTTCTTTATTCTATCTTCTGCAGATGATGGCTTTGTTTGCAGAGTTGACACAACTTTGCCGTCCACTGTTGATGTAGTGGTGGTAGGCTGGTAAGAGTTTCCATCTTTAATGATTTCCCAAAGTGCATAATCTTGATCTTGGAAATATTGCCCTATCCTCAGCCTCCACATCTCAAACTCATTCTGTTTGAGCATGGGAATCTTTGCAGCAACATTTGTCTGAATAGATTCAACATCCATTTCTTCAGCTTCTTCTTCTAAATCAATAATATCAGCCTCTAGCTCTGATACCACTTGTTAGGATTGGACACACGGTTAAGGTGGTTAAACCTTTTGTTCTTTGTGTGTATGATATATTGAGTGAATATGATTAAGTATGCGGAATCTACTTAATCACACTTAGAAGGTGATTTGTGTTGTGGAAATGGAATGGTTGTGTTAGTTCTATGACAATGAACAATGAAAGATTAACACCAAACGATTCAATATTATTAATGATAATAATACGAGTGATCTTGAAATATCACTAGGGTTACAACCTTGAATCTTAAGTTTTTACAACTTGTGATATATTTGTGTTTGTTCTTGTCTAACAGTTATGAGTTCTAAGTATTCAATAATCACTTGTTCGACACATATGATATCGAGTCTAAGATCTTCTTTTATAGTCCAAGAAGATCTTTACATATTGCTTAAAGTCTAGCCGACCTACTTGGTAACTTATCTTGAGTGTGTCAGTACATAAGATACAACATGTATCTGTGTACACAACTTGTTAACTAAGCACATGGGGTAAGATATTATCTACCGTATATTCTTGACTTTAGTACACAAATATCTTTTCAATACTTATCCATCTAGCAGTATCAACTAGCAGTCCCTTCTTTGTACTACCAGTTAGAACGGTTAGTTATAACTTGAGCAGTCCTAAGATATACATCAGCAGTTGGAACTGTTAGAGAATTCTTCTCAGCAGTTGGAACTGTTAATACTTGTAGTTCTTGATACTTAATATTTAGAACATTTAATTCCCAACAACGGTCTTGTGTCATTCATGATTCTTGATCATGTTTAAGTCAAGGGTCAAGTATGTATATAAGTCACGAAGTCTTTAAGGTATATGGTGATGGTGGTGTTTTGAGGGTGTTTGGTATCTAGCCAATCTTACCCATTTTGGAAAGCTATGGGTCAATACTTTGTACTAACACCTTGTCAATATATTCGAAATGTTAAGTTATGTATGCTTTTAAATGGGTATGTGATGGTTTTGTGTATTGGGTAAAAAGGGTGTAGTGGAATTGAGTTTAAAGGGAGTGTTTGGCATAAGCTTGTTTTCACCCACTTTGGGTTGTGAACGGGTCATGGGTGTATGAGACAAGTTTAGTATGTTAAGTTATGTAGGTTGGTTAGGTATGGTGGGTAAATGAAGTAGTTTTAATGGTTTTGGGGTGATAATAGATCAAAAATGGGTTTTATGCATAACCCGTCATAATGTAAAGTACTATTCCGGAGAGTCAAACGGTAAGGATCTTTGTATGAAAATAAGCCCAATAGTATACTAAGTGAATCTGGAAAGTTTGGTAAAATATCGAGGTCGGTTTTTCAAGTTCGGGACGAAAACGTGATTTTGGTAGATCAGCAGACCTCCAACCGATCGGTTGGATGTCCATCCGATCGGATGGACGGGTTCTGCCAGATTTTTGAAATATTTGAAAAATCGTAACTTTTTAACCGTAAGTCGTTACGAGTCGCACCACCCGTCTTTTTGAAGGTAATTGAGTCTAGTATCATTTAAAAATAGTCTCAAGTCCTAGATATGTATATATTTGTTGAAAACTAGAAGGGGGGTTGAATAGTTTTACGTCTTTTTACTTTATGAAAACTTTTGTTTACTTTTTAAAAGCTTCGATTCTATCTTATGTGAATTCAACTCTTGATCAATATGAACATATATAAACAAATATATATAAGTTATGCAAGTAATGTAAATGTAATGAAATAAGAGAGAGAGATGGAAAGATCAAACCACAACACGGAGATTTATAGTGGTTCGGCTACAAGGACACCTTCCTTGCCCTACTCCACTCCTCGAGTCACCTACTCGAGAGTTTTCTTCACTATGTCAACAAACTCCCTTATGGCGGAGAAACCTTACACAACTTTAGCTTACACCGGCTTAACGACACAAAGCTAGATGTCGAGTCCTAATCATAGCTAGAACCAATCTCACAACTTATACACAACTTCTACACGACTTAATCACGACTTCTTCACGACTTCTTCACAACGGCTTCACGACTTCTTCACGACTTGTTCTTCACGACTACTTCTTCACAACTACTTATTCACAACTACTTCACAACAAATATACAACACAACTACGTAGTTACACTTAGATCTATTTATCACAACTACACAACACTTTACACAACAACACAATTGAATGAGGTAAGTAATAACACTTCTTCACTAGTTGAAGTAGAGTTCTTCTTTTGCACTTTTGGTGGTGGAAGCTTGGATCACTTAGAAACCAATGCTTAAGAAAATATGATCAAAGGATTTACAATGTTTAGAATGAATTTAGAACAGAAAGTTTTAGTGTGCAAAAGGTGAGTAAAAGTCCAGGAGAAGACTGGTATTTATAGGAGAAAAATTGGACAGCTGGAAGTCTACTGGAGCGGGGGCGGTCCCCTTAATAATTAAGGGGGCCGCCTAGCAAAATTAAGGGGGCCGCCCCTACTGGCCGTTGGCCAATTTTGTCCTTTTGTGGGGAAGGTTTTTCTGGAACATTTTAACTGATTTTGGTTAAAAATTTGAATTCATATTTTTATAAAAGATTAAACATTTTTATTTAATACCAAAAATGTTTTTCAAAAATATATAAAATGTTTTTGATGTTTTATAAAAAATCTAGTTATTAAGAAAATGTTCCTTTGATCATATAATGCATTAAGCATTAGTTCATTCATACCTTAAGTGATTTGAGTTGTAGAAATAGATATTTACAACTAAATACTTGTTTACGTCATAATTTTCCGATTAATGATTTTACATTTTGTGATTATCAAAACGTAGAGATATCGAAAAATATTAATAACGTGTTTAGGCATTATTTATATCAACAATCTCCCCCTTTTTGATGATTACAAAATCTAAACTCATTAAATCTAAAAATTAGTTTTTAGACAAGTATTTAGTGAGTTTACATCTATTTCTCCCCCTTTTTGTAGAATCAAAAAGGTTAAGCCGACAATTTTTAGAGTTAAATATGTCGGGACGAAAACTCCCCTTGATGTGTACTCCCCCTCGTTTGGGGGCACCAAGGAAACGAGCTATGAAATGCTTGCAAAAAAATGTTAGAAGCACAAGTATATATAACAACAATAAGCAAGCATATAAAATCATTCATTCAATAAAGGTGTTGTGTATAAATACACAACCAAAAGATTACAACATGAAGTATGCAAGCATACAAATAAAAAAAAAACTACTAATGAAACTACATAATCATCTTAGAGGTACATGGTCTTCCATGGAGCTTGCTTGCAAGAAGGGTTTGAAAAATTATTTTTAAACATTGCATATGCTTAGTTGGGTGAAAATGGAGGTGGTGGTGGTGTAGTGGGTGAAGGAGGTGGAGGAGGTGGTGGTTGTGGGTTGTCAATCATGTGTTCAAGAGATGAAAACATGTAGTGTATCTCATCTCTAAGACCAAAGATTAAGGTCCGGTTATGGACGCAACAAAGACAATTATCACCATGGGCTTCAAGCATTGCCCAAGGTATAGGAAAGAATGATGGTGGGGTTGGTGATGGTGAAAAATGAGCATTAAGAGGTGTGATGGGTGATAGGGAAATGGCAAGTTGGGTGTATGAAGGTTCTTGAGTGGATGGTGGTGATGATGCTCTTGGTGATGATGTTAGGTGAGTGTGGATGTAGTCATTTATGGAGGAGGTGGATGGAATGGAGGAAGATGAAGCTCCATGGGTGGATGGTGTTTTTGATGGTGCATTAGGTGCACTTGGGGATGAATTTTTAGGTGGTGGTGATGGAGTTTTGGTGTCATCTTGGGTTAGGTCAATGAAAGGTTGTTTTGGTGGTATGATAACAAGTCTTTGTTTCCTTGAAGGCTTAGAGATGGAGGATTTAGGTGATAGCATTATGGATGACAATGGGTGTTTGATGAAGGTGATGGTTGATGAAGTGAAAGGTAATTGTAAGGAGGGTTTTTATATTATGAAAAAGTGGTTGATTTAGGCAAATTGTGGAGATATTGTGGTAATATTCCAAGTCCAGTTCGTGCATTAAGGGTAATGGTAGCTGGGGCTAGGTAAAAGTGGTCACAAGATGCAAAAGGAAACAGTAAATTTTACTGTCCAGATGGCCGGTCCCCTTAATTGTTGGGCGGCCCCCTTAAAAATTAAGGGGACCGCCTAAGGAATTAAGGGGGCCGCCCATCTGGTGATTTCCCAGGCGACCAAATTTGAAAAATTTCCAGAAAAAGGTTATTTTAAGGGTGTCATTGCAGCAAGTTCCATTTGGATCATGTACATCAAGAATGATTAAATATTATCAATTGCATATTTAAAACATTATACATAAAACAATTATATTAGAAACATAGTCATATAATTTTAAATAAACTAGTAGCTAGGTTCTAATAAGTTTATCAACTAACATCATAAAGGACATAGCAAGCAAGTGTCAAGATAATAGAACTACATATAAGTGTCTAATAAAATTCAATTAAACATTCATCAAATATGTTTATTTCTTCTTTTTCCCAAATAACTTTCCAAGTGACTTTCCGATGGACTTGAAGCCGCCTCGTACTTTATGGTGCATCTGCCGTTGTGAGTTGAGCATCTCGGTTTGCCTTTCGAAGAGTAGTTCGTCTGTCATTTCGGCATGAGGAGGAACTTGATATTCGGTGTAATCAAGATCCGGGAGATTTTCAACGAAAGTCCTTGGTGATGGGGTACTAGCACGTGATGTGCCTTCCTCCGCATCATCATCATCATCATCATCACCTTGATGAGACGTGGAACCACGAGGTGGAAACGAGACTGACTTACGAGATTTACCCTTATCACTACGAGGGCGACGGGTACGGATTTGAGCAAGTGGATTGAGGGTCGGTTGCACAGACTCATAAATTGGACTCCGAAGATGTGGATAGTGTATCATGACATGATTATAGAGACGAGTGAGAAACATACCATATGGTAGATTTGCATTATGAGTGTTTTTGGCGGACATGATACGGTAGACAAAGAGATATGCCAAATTGTACGGTTGTTCAGCAACGATACAATATAACATGTGGACTATGCTTGCCGCGACATGATCACGGTGACCACTGGTACCGAACGCATTCTCACGAATGAGTTCTTCCCAACTCTTCATGTCGCGACGTAGATCTTTGAGAAGGATTTGGTTTTCAGAGATTTCAACATCTTTTGACTTGATCTTTCGACTAGTCGTACCACGAACTAGCCCAAGATATTGACGAATCTCTTCAGGAGATTGAATCTCGGAGTAGTAAGGACCCACTTGAGGTCGATTAAGCTCAAGAGAGGAAAGGTCCCACTCATTTGAGAAGACAGCTTGACCGGAGGAGGGAATTCCTAGAATTTGCCCGAATTGAGAAAGAGTAAGAGTGATGAGTTGGTGTTGAATCATGAAGGATATGAGGATGGTGCCAAAGGGATCGGTTTGCAATACCACTTGACTATAGAAGTCAAGGACAAAGCGTGGAATGATTGGCTCATTAATTTTGTAGAGACAATCAAGACTTACGTTGGAAAACATACGTTCTATGTAGTCGGATTCATAGAACGAAGGATGGACAATTCTTCCTTCGTGAATGTTCCTATCCTCAATGGGACGATAGAAACAAGCAACAGAGGGAGCCATGCCCGGAGTGGAAGAGACTTTAGGAATGTATGCTTTTGATCTTGAGACATCGCCAACTGTCACTTTGGGCATTTTCACCTATACAAGATAGCAACAACAAAAATAAGAAAATGACATGCATATATTAAATATGCTACTTATGTGAAACGTAAACATACTTCGACTCTAAAACTCAAATCCTAAGAAGTAGTTTACAATGTTCCTTAGTTTTAATTTTTAACTCGCTTGAAATGTATTTTATGATGTTTAAAGAATAGTTATAGGGATATTATGACAAGAAATCAACAATATCCTAACGTTCTTTTATACGTCATAAGCTACCTTGAAATGTTGCTAGACAAACATTGAATTGTATATCTAGCTATTTCTTACGAGTGTTTATGTTAAGTAACTTAAATTTTAACTCAAAAATTTCTTTCAAAATGTTGTGCCAAACGCTCCTTTAAATAAAAAGATAACAAGTAAAATTTCAATATACATATGAATTATGTATCTTGACAACTTAAAACAACTAATTTCATGTTTACAAACTTTGACAAGTAGTTATAAACTTAATTTAGATTAAGTTTTGATGATTCTAGCTCCTAATCCAAACACTCTCTTATATTTAACAAAAACTTTTTTTTTTTTTTTTTTTTTTTTTTTTTTTTTTTTTTTGTGATTCGAAAAATATATTTTTAGGATTTGTGAGTTGTAACAAACCAATGTGATTAGTTTTAACATGTGTTTATGGCATAATTCAATAATATGATTAGTTTTGAAAAGGAGTGATTAGTTTGACATAATGGTTTTTTTTAATTACTTAGTTTCTAGGTTGATTAAGCATTCTAATCCTATGGGGAGCATTTGATTACAACATTCTTAGACTTAATTTTAATAAAAATTTAAGTTTGGAAAAGTTTAGCAAAAGACCTAATTAAGATTAGACTCAAAATTGAATGAAATTAGATGAAATGTATAAAGAAAAACTTACTAAACGTGTTGCTAATCGATGTATAGATGTTTGCCCTTTGTGAAATTGACTCGAAGAGGTGATTTGATGATGGATTTGTGATGGCAGTTCGTATACAGCAGAGTGGGAGTGAAGTGAGTTTGAAAAATGGGGTGTTTGGCAAAGATTTCAAGGAGAAAAATCGTTTTGGCAGCAACAGTAGGCCGGCCCCCTTAAACATTAAGGGGACCGCCCCCGTTTACTAGCCGGTCCCCTTAAACATTAAGGGGGCCGCCTGCCAAATTTCTGAATTTCTTGATTTTTGTTTCTGACAGCAAAATATTTATATGTATATATTTACAATATATCAAAAATACGTTTATTGGCACGAAGAAGGAATACTTGACACATTTTATTAAAATTTTGTTAATAAACTTAATCTTGATAATTTTGGACAAAATGCTCAAGACGTCAAGTCGACAGGAGGTTTAAGGATTGGGAAGAAATGTGTGTGTGTATATATATATATATATATATATATATATATATATATATATATATATATATATATATATATATATATATATATATATATATATTAGTATTATGTGTAAGTGTGGGATGTTAAGTAGATTATGAGGAATGGTGAGGTAATGACGGAAATAGGTGCTGGCGGTGACGGGAGTTTGTTTCATCCATAGTTTTCTTGACTCGACGGTCAAAGTGCTACTTCTACGTTAATCCACTTAACTCACTTCTCTTCATCACCATGAGTTATGTGACAGTGGACACGGAAGATTTTCGTGTTGAACGTTAAAGTTCAAAAGAGGCAAAGGGGGAAGAAAAGGTTCGAGGACGAACAATTTCTTTTAGTTCTAGATAGTCAACAAATGACGTATCTAGGTTATGTGCGTATATATTTATATGTATATATGTATATATATATATATAGTATGTATCAATAGCAGTATAGGTATATATATGTATAAGGAAAAATCTACTAACTAACATACTAAGCATAAAAGATTAATGGGGCATGCAATAGGCTAGTTCATTTATCTACGCATATAATGGTGAGCATGAAAGAGTGACGTACCTTTTGGTCTTCAACAAGTGGTCTTCAAGTTCTTCAAAGCGTATTAACTTATAAAAGTCAATTACGAAAGAGAAAACGCCTTTCCCGATGAGTATGCAATCTAGCCACTTGGTCCCCGTGATCTCATTTGTCCATAGTTGTTTGGCCCAAACATGGTTTGCAATTGACTCGGATGCATATATGGTGGAAGTATTCCCCAAGGATTGTAGCTTGGTGGATTTGGGTAATTCCACATTGGGTAACTATTATTATGACGGTTTGGTATATTTTGGTTTCTTTTAGGTTGAGGAGTTTTAGGCCGAGGGTGAGGACTAGGTGGTCTTCTAGGTGGAGGTGTTTTTGACCTTAACCTTGGTTTAGAGTATTTTACTTCATTTTTTAAGGATGGTTTATAAAAGGTTTTTACTTCCTCATCACTAGCTATGGGTATTTTTCTATCTTTTATAAGTATATACTTAGGTTTTGACTCTAAAGGTTTTTGCTCACTAGTTTCACATTCAAACTTTACATTTTTAGTTTGACTATTTGAATCCTTAGTTGAATTAAATCCTAATCCGGTTTTATCACTTGATACTCTTTGAATACTTATTATTTCCCTAAGAGAATTACTACTATTTTCGAATTTGTTAAGCCTACAAATTTCCTCCTTAAGCATTTCATTTTCATTTTTTGTTTCTAGACATGTTTTACATTCAAGAATTTCTTTTCCCTTTTCTAAGTTATGTAGTTTAATTTTTAATTCTAGTATTTCTTTTTCTAACTGATTATTAATGTGTTTTAGTGATTTATTTTTAGTCATTACTTTTTGGCCTAATATACATAACCTATTATATTCGTTATCTAGGTCTTTTTCATCTAATGATAAATTTTCATCACTAAAGTATTCGGTTTCGGAACGTACCTCACTTGATGTCTTAGCCATGAGACACTTTTCTTCTTTTGTGGTTTCTTTCTCGTCTTCTTCACTGTCACTCCATGCTCCTCCAATGAACGCCTTTTGGTTTTGCTCCTTTGACATCATAGGGCATCTTCCAATGAGATGATTTGGATCACCGCATTTGAAACATTTCCTCTCGCTCTTGCTACCTTTGTCGTCTTTGTTTCTTTGGAGTGTTTTCCTTTCGTCATATGGTTGTCTAACGAATCTTCCTCGTCTTTTGAAAAACTTCTTGAAGTCTCTTACGGCCATGGCATATTCTTCATCATCACTTTCGGAGGTTGAGCTATCCTCGTCACTTGATGCTTTCCTAGCCTTCAACGCGATTGATTTGCTTTGCTCTTTCTTTCCTTTGACCATCTCGAAGTCTTTCTTGATTATTGCTTCGTAGACTTTCAAGTTGCCAATCAACTCGTCAAGTTGAAGAGTTGACAAGTTCTTTGATTCTTCAATCGCCGTAACTTTAGCCCGCCATTTTGGATGAAGAGCCCTAAGAAATTTCCTGACAAAATTCTTACTAGAAAAACTCTCATCAAGTGCCTTTAAACTTGTGATGATTGTGTTAAACCTAGCAAATGCATTATCAATTGATTCCTCTTCCGGAATCGTGAATTGTTCATATTGTTGAACAAGAAGATCTATTTTATTATCTTTGACTTGACTATTACCTTGGTGAGTTATTAGTAAAGAGTTCCAAATTTCTTTTGCGGTTTCGCACATAAAGATTCTTTCGTATTCTTTTCGTGGTAGCGCATTATAAATAACCATTTTAGCCTCATTATTTTTAGAAAGTTTTCTTTTTAAATCATCACTTTGTTTTTCAAAAGGTACAATTTCATCCTTTTTAGTTTCAAGATTATGTTGAATAGGTAAAAAATCACCATTAGTAATAACATGCCAAAGATCTAGATCTTTTGACTTCACATAAGTTTCGAATCGATTTTTCCAATATAAAAATCCATCACTTTCAAATAGTGGTGGTCTTTGCATAGATTGCCCTTCTAAATATTTTTCAGATTCCATAGATCGTTTCAAGTTTTAAAATACAGTTAATTTTAAAAATCTTGTTTGACGTGGCTCTGGATACCAATTGTGGAAAACTAGAAGGGGGGTTGAATAGTTTTACGTCTTTTTACTTTATGAAAACTTTTGTTTACTTTTTAAAAGCTTCGATTCTATCTTATGTGAATTCAACTCTTGATCAATATGAACATATATAAACAAATATATATAAGTTATGCAAGTAATGTAAATGTAATGAAATAAGAGAGAGAGATGGAAAGATCAAACCACAACACGGAGATTTATAGTGGTTCGGCTACAAGGACACCTTCCTTGCCCTACTCCACTCCTCGAGTCACCTACTCGAGAGTTTTCTTCACTATGTCAACAAACTCCCTTATGGCGGAGAAACCTTACACAACTTTAGCTTACACCGGCTTAACGACACAAAGCTAGATGTCGAGTCCTAATCGTAGCTAGAACCAATCTCACAACTTATACACAACTTCTACACGACTTAATCACGACTTCTTCACGACTTCTTCACAACGGCTTCACGACTTCTTCACAACTTCTTCACGACTTGTTCTTCACGACTACTTCACGACTACTTCTTCACAACTACTTATTCACAACTACTTCACAACAAATATACAACACAACTACGTAGTTACACTTAGATCTATTTATCACAACTACACAACACTTTACACAACAACACAATTGAATGAGGTAAGTAATAACACTTCTTCACTAGTTGAAGTAGAGTTCTTCTTTTGCACTTTTGGTGGTGGAAGCTTGGATCACTTAGAAACCAATGCTTAAGAAAATATGATCAAAGGATTTACAATGTTTAGAATGAATTTAGAACAGAAAGTTTTAGTGTGCAAAAGGTGAGTAAAATTCCAGGAGAAGACTGGTATTTATAGGAGAAAAATTGGACAGCTGGAAGTCTACTGGAGCGGGGGCGGTCCCCTTAAATAGGGGGCGGTCCCCTTAATAATTAAGGGGGCCGCCTAGCAAAATTAAGGGGGCCGCCCCTACTGGCCGTTAGCCAATTTTGTCCTTTTGTGGGGAAGGTTTTTCTGGAACATTTTAACTGATTTTGGTTAAAAATTTGAATTCATATTTTTATAAAAGATTAAACATTTTTATTTAATACCAAAAATGTTTTTCAAAAATATATAAAATGTTTTTGATGTTTTATAAAAAATCTAGTTATTAAGAAAATGTTCCTTTGATCATATAATGCATTAAGCATTAGTTCATTCATACCTTAAGTGATTTGAGTTGTAGAAATAGATATTTACAACTAAATACTTGTTTACGTCATAATTTTCCGATTAATGATTTTACATTTTGTGATTATCAAAACGTAGAGATACCGAAAAATATTAATAACGTGTTTAGGCATTATTTATATCAACAATATTTTTGTCAGCTGGTAAAAGAGTAACAGCGGACCAGTTTCCGGGTATACTTTTTACAAAAAATTTTCACGTTTTTAGTCGTGGTTGTTCTCGGGGTGTTACAGTGTTGAGGTAGTTCATGTTGTCAAAGTCCCCATAGACTATTCGACATTCATGAATACATCTAGTTTCGACATTTTGAAAGGCTTCTTTGATGGGAGAAGGGTAATAACTGGAGAGTGTAGGAATGTAGTTGCGTGTTTCTTAGTGATCGGTACCAGTGGGTTTAGACATGTTTTCACCTATTGAAAATGAATACATAATTAGCTAGGTTTACCTTAAATTTGACTTAGACACTTCTTTCTTTGTTTTTAACTCATTTAAGTGTTATATTCAAGAGTTTTGACATGTATTAACAATGGGTGATTACGTTATTATTACGTTCCTAAACATGGTAAATTACTACAATTCGGATTTAGGATTATCATAAATTTTTTACTCTTTTCAAAATATCCTTGTTTAGACAAATCCTACATCTAGGTGAGTTATGATGGTTGTACATTGTTAAGTTTTGATGTTAATTTCAAAAAAATTATATGAAAAATTGAAGATCCCCAATTTTAATTTCATGTTCAAATAAACCCTATTATTGAATTATGGAGAAATTTGATGAAATGACTTATAATAGATGATTAGAAGAATTGATGGATTGATAATCTTTGAGTTTGAAACTTTGATTTTAGTTTTAGCGGCTTAATTGAAGATTTTGGTGAGTTAAGCTTGGTTTCGTCACTGCTACTGCAATGTGGGGTGTTTGGTTTTGTTTTCCTGCATATGAGAAAGGAAAGGCGAGTTTCCCTTTGGAAAACGCAGACGGTCCTTTAAAGATAAGGGACTGTCTTTTTGGACCGTCTTCTATTGGGGGACCGTCGCTAGTAAGGGGTTTTTGAGAGATAGAAAATTTTTTACTGGATTTCAATTTTTAGTTTTAGAAAGAGTATTTTGTTGAGGACTCTTAGAAACAAGAATTTAGATAACATGGAATTTTTGACACGGAATATAGGAAACGGAGGAGACATAATACGCACGAGTAGTCTAGAGGAATGGGTATTGGGGAGAATCGAGACAGAAGAAGTAGGAGAGACTCATTTAGTGTAAGGAGGTTGACGACACGCTGAATGTGGAGTAGGAATAGAGTCGAGACAGAAGAAATAGAAGAGATGTAGATGAGACGAGAATCAAATACGAGACTTGCATCGGGTCAATCATGTCAATGGCGAATAGAGATAAGAGATCATGAATAGATATCATAGACGAGAAATAGAAGAGAGAAGAGATGTCGAGGACGTTAAGAGTGTGCATCATCCATAGTGATTGATTGACGTGCGTAGTCGACTATTGATAATGGTTGTGGTAAGACCATTATCTCCAAAATTTACTAAGATCCTAAAGAGGATAAGCATATAGTCTAATTCTAAATGTTATTTATAACACCTATTATCACTTAATCATTACGATTTCGGCCTTAAATGACCCATTAAAAAAGTACCAAATAATTCCTCATCAGTTATGTCGTTTGACAGATAAAAATGGGGTACTGAATGGCCCAATTATGTTATGAATGGGCCATGATATAATATAAAACTAGCTCTTCGGTTCAGTAGCAAATAATTTCTCCTAAATAACCTTCTTATCCACAGTTGCATATTTGATCATGTTGTTTTGTCCTTTTGTGATGGTCATCGAAACTAAAGTTTATTTATAAATGTTTAACGTTCTATAGTATTAAGGGTGCGTTTGGTTCGCAAAAAGGTTTGTAATTGGATTTGGATTTGGATTTGGATTTGGTAACGGTTTGATAGAAAATAATTATACAGAAATAAATAATACTTTAAAATATTATTTTGTTTTTAGTAACAAATATATACGGATAAAACTGTTTATATAAGTTTTTAATCATATGAATAATTAAATAATATGAAACAAAAGAATCTAAAACAAAATGTGTGGTGGAGGTTTTGAAAGAGAGATGGTTGTCTGGAGAGATAGCATGGTTGTCAAAAAAGTGTCACAAAAGTCACCTATTTTTTGAGGAATAAATATATAGGTGTAGTTTGATTGACTGTAATTACTTGAACGTACCAAACAACACATTTAATGAAATGATTCCATTCTTTGAATCAAAAGGCATAAAACAAACGGACCCTAACTTTACTGATATTATAGTATATGCTGCAACAAACACAAATTTAATACTGTATCATATATCATACGACACATAATAAAACATTAATATCATAAATTATTTCTAGATCACGCTAAAGGTTATGTGTAAACGATTATGTAAATTTTTAGCGAGTACTAGTGTTTAAAGTTATCAACTTTCATTGAAAAATAAGTTTGCATATTCAAAACTCAATATAGTCAAGAAAACGTGCAATTGATAGCATTGATAATTTTATTAGAGTATTCAATTTTTTGCACATTGAAAGTTATATCAATTCAAGTATTTATCAAACAATATAGTTTGATCAACCATAATTTATGTAAAGGTCAAAATAGTAATTTTCAGTTGTCCAGAATGAGTTACAAAACAAGTATCAAACAATCATTTTCATTCAGAATCACATTCATTCAGCATCTTGAAATCATTCAGCGTCTTTGATTCATTCAACGCTAATTTATATTATTTTATCAAACAGCCCCTAAAGCAATAAGCAGTTATTTCAACTCAGTTTTTACTAGTTCAATGCAACAAATTAGATTTAACATAAAAGAAATGAACAAAAGTATGCCCAACATATCCCTATCAGTTAGAAACACAATAAACCCCTGTTGGGACAACATTAATTAGGTATCCTTATATTTTAATGATGACAAATAAATCTTCGCAACACATAAAATCACAAACTTTAGCCAAAAACCACCCGATCCAACAACTGGGTCTGGCGCGCTGTTTGCGCTTGGACGCGCCAACCCACTGTTTGTTACAGGTTGGGTTTCTAAACTCGGCTTTCCCCTTACCCGAAAAATGTGGATCTTTCAATACAGGTATGAATATGATATGTGCTTCATTAGGAACACTCGAAACGGGTAGAGGGATTCAAAATCACAACCTCCCGTTTTTTACAAAATGCCAACTCAAGTATTTTGATAAACGCCTCTAGCGAAAGCTTTTCTAAACCTAGGAAACTCATATATTTCACGTGACATCAAGTGAAAGTATTCGTATGACCAAAATACATGTTTACGTCTTCTCTAATCACGTAACGGGTTTACTCCCTTATTGGTCAAACAAAGTCAAAGGTCCATTTGCGTAAACGCATCATTTCCCGTTATGGGATATGCTTTACATTGATGCAAATCACTTAGCTTGTTTGCATATAGATGATTATTGAGTACGTCGAGTTGCGGAAATTCACGAATTATGAGATTATGAATACTCGACATTGAGTTATTTGGGATTATGAGTAACCTTTGATTTTCTCATCCAACATACAACCCATAATCATCATTGTCAATTCTTTTCTTTCTTAATGACAATATGATTAAGCTTTAGAGAAAACTTCATTTAGGGACTAAGTTTTTGTAGCATACTGAGAGACAAATCACCACCATCCATCTAATTTGATCTAATTGTGGGGATTAACCTAATATTTAATATGTCAACCTAAGCCCATGACTTTTTCTTGTCTTTTTGTCTTTCTTATTTATTCATTTTTTTTAATTCACGTTTTTTTCACTTTCTTACGTTTACATCCGTTTTCTTACGTTTTCGACCGTTTTCATACGTTTTCTTCCGTTTTTGTCCGTTTTCATACGTTTATATACGTTTTCGTCCATTTTCATACGTTTTCGTCCATTTTTTTAAGTTTTCGTCCGTTTTCAGACCTTTTTGTCCGTTTTCATACGTTTTTTGTCCGTTTTTATACATTTTTGTCCATTTTCAGACGTTTTCGTCCTTTTTTTTTTACGTTTTCGTCCATTTTCGTCCGTTTTCATACGTTCTTAGCAGGTTTTATATGTTTTTGGCAGTTTTTATACGTTTTCAGTTTCGTCCATTTTTCATACGTTTTCATCCATTTTCAGACGTGTTTTTACGCTTTCATACGTATTCGTTCGTTTTCATCCGTTTTCATATGTTTCTAAATATCACAATTGATATTCTTAATATCATAAGTGATATTCTGTGATATTCGGAATATCACTTGTGATATTAAGAATAGGGATAATGATATGTAAATGTATCCAACTTGACACCATATACTAAGTTGTACAATGAACTATTAATCTCGCAAAAGAATACAGGAACTTACTAATCTTGACTATCTTGTGTATTAACGGGTGATTAAGGCGTTTACCGTTTGTACTTAACACGCTGGCAGCCACGTTGGATATCCACGCTGGCAATTTTTTTTTTTTTTTTTAAAGACTGATTAAGCACAAGTAAATAAGCAATTTTTATAAGTACAACTATTTTTGAAAACTAACAATAAGCACAGAAATAAGCTAATCTCTCTAACAGTTATAAAAATGAGTAAAAATCAAATTAATGGCTAAATTGGGCACAAGCTTGCATAAGCTAATTCTAACTACTGCTAATTCTAACTACTTAATGAAAACTGAATAAGCCACAGGAAAAGCAAATAAGCAGTTAAGAACTCAAAAAAAGCAATAAGGGTCTGGTGCAGGGCAAAAATGGCCAACTTTAAGCTACTGAAAAGCTTACAAAAGCTAATTTAAAAAATCTAAAAAAATGTGGAATAAGTAGATAAGCTATGAAACAGTAAATGTACAAAGTTTGAGAACAAATGAGCTTATTTTGAACTTATGATAATTCAAAAACATGGGCTGAATTAGGCTACTCTAGGCTGCAGACTGAAGTTGGCTACTGAGACAACTATTGAGCTTAATTTTAATTTTAAGCTATAATAAGCTAACACAAGGTCTGAAAATTATGAAAATGTATTGTCCAACTAGCAAACTATATAGAACAACAAGATTAAGCAATAAACATTACAATTAAGCTCTTTGAATTGTCCTAGAATTCTGAATCAGAACTGATGAGAACATGATGGCTACTGATGTAGCAGTTTAACACAATTGGGACTAAAGCCATTCAAACCAAAGTGAAACAAGTGCAACACTATATTCTCTACTTATCTACCTATTTTGAACTCAGAAATTGGCAAAATAAGCACTGAATCTATATTCTCCTATATTAAGCTATCTTGACTGTTAAGAACCTCAATTTACCAAAATCTAACTTAAGGCTATCAATTCCTTCAAAACAGATTAAATCCACCTACAATTAACTCATTTCAGCTGAATTAAGCTAGATCAAACTTATTCAAGAGTGCACATGAACAGTGGCATA
This sequence comes from Artemisia tridentata subsp. tridentata, assembly GCA_021014915.2. Classification (NCBI taxonomy): domain Eukaryota; kingdom Viridiplantae; phylum Streptophyta; class Magnoliopsida; order Asterales; family Asteraceae; genus Artemisia; species Artemisia tridentata. The sequence goes on along the minus strand of CP139508.1, from coordinate 359,949,182 downwards.
GACTTTGACCCTAAATAAGCTTAATCCAAACACCCCTTATTAAGGGACTGTTTTGGTTTTTACACTATGAGTACCCAATTTAAGCTAAAGTAATGGAAGACACAGTATATATAAGATGTATTATGACAAGATAAGCAATCCTAAACTAATAATAAGCAGTAAATAAGCTACAAACTAAAAGTGCTATTTTTGGCTTTTTAGTGAGATTTTCAAGAAAAATTGAGCAAATGCTATTTAAACTACAATGAACAAATAAGAAGCAATATTAAACTTAATAATAAGCAGAAAAAAGTAATAAGCATGAAATAAGCACATGAACAGTGACAATGAAATATAAAAAGTAATTATTGGGTAGCTTATCTACTTGTTCCACCAATCCCTAAGGGGGTCATTTTCAACAATGGATTACCGCCGATGTCAAGATGTCTCAGATTTATTAACTTTACAAAACTGACTGGCAAGGTAGATAAGTTACCACAATCACGAAGTAACAAGCTTTGTAGATTATACAAGTCGCTGACTTGTTCTGGTATTTGTTTGATGTTTGTTCTTGAAAAATTGAGGTATCACAAATGAATGAGACTGCCAATGAATTGTGGTACCTCTTCAATCGAACCATAAGTTAAACTTAGTACCCTTAGGAGCTTTAATTGAGGCATCAGCCTGCCAATGGATTGTGCTCCACATTCTTCTTATATGGTACCTTAATTTCAACATCACCACTTTCAATGATTTCCTTCTCTTTTTTCTTACTCACAGTACTACTAACATGATCCTTCTCTTTTTTCTTACTCACAGTACCACTTTCAATGATTTCCTTCTCTTCAGCCTTTTCCTCAACTACATCCTTAGCCACAAATTAGGAGACACTTATTATGTGGATGTCTGGGTTCACTTTTCATCATGGTATTATCAACTGAGCCAGTGTGAGTCTTACTGAAGCTGGTCAAGTTTTGCTTGCTATATTCATCATCGACTTCAGCTTGTTTTGCTGCACTGAAACCAGGAGACACTTATTAGGTGGTGGTCAAGTTTTGCTTGCTAGATTCATCACCAACCTGCCATTTAGGCCCAGAGTAAGATGGATTTACAGAACTGCCACTCCATTCATAAGTTGTTTCTTTTTGAGAATTAGACCGCCAAGTGGGCCCAGGGTGATCTGAGGTTCCATGACTTCTTGGCTCTCTAATATTGGCAACATCATTATTCCTTGCATAAGCACCATATTCTGTTTCTGTAGATCAAAAACAATTAAACTTATTGTTTCCTTCTCTTTTTTCTTACTCACAGTACTACTAACATGATCCTTAAACACTGAAATCTACACTACAGACTTGAATATACCAATTGAATTAATCAGAGTTGACATTTGATTTTTGGCGCCAAAAATCATCAAAATTGGGGATTTCTTCAATACCTAACGAAAATCTAATCAAATATCATCTTTGTGTGCGCAACAAAGAGACGAATTGATTGATGAAATCAGAATTGAAATCCGTTAAGAAATGATGAAGAAAATGAAGAATTACGAATTGATTGGGGAAGAGTGTTGATACACTGATGTTGGTGGGTTTAGGATTATAAAAGGGGATAAACTATTATAAAAAAGAATGTAACGGGAAACGGGGTCAAATAACGGAGTATTTTAATAAAATAACGGAGTCAACGACACATGGTTTGCCAACTCAGCTAAAATTCTTGCCACGTAGATCGGGTACACAAGATAGTCAAGATTAGTAAGTTCCTGTATTCTTTTGCGAGATTAATAGTTCATTGTACAACTTAGTATATGGTGTCAAGTTGGATACATTTACATATCATTATCCCTTAAGAATATCAATTGTGATATTCAGAAACGTATGAAAACGGAAGAAAACGTATGAAAACGAAAGAACATGTACGAAAACGTATGAATACGGATGAAAACATAAGAAAGTGAAGAAAGAAAAGACGTAAAGTAAAAAAAAGTGAAAATCACTTGTGATATTTTGAATATCACTTGTGATTTTCATATTACAAAACATTAGTTGAAGATCACTTGTGATATTCAGGATATCACAAGTGATATCCTGAATATGTATCCTGAATATCACAGAATGTCACTTGTGATATTCATAAACGTTTGAAAACAGACAAAAACGGCCGAAAACATTTAAAACGGACGAAAATGGACGAAAACGGACGAATATGTAGGAAAATGGACGAAAACATTTAAAAACAGACAAAAATGTATAAGAATGGACGAAAACGTATGAAAACAAAGGAAAACGTAAGAAAACGGACGAAAACATATGAAAAAAGACAAAAACAGATGAAAATGGATGAAAACATATAAAAACGGACGAAAACATATAAAAATGGACGAAAAAGTATAAAAATAGACGAAAACGTAAGAAAACGGACGAATATGTATGAATACGGACGAAAACGTAAGAAAACGGACGAATATGTACGGAAATGAAAAAAAAACGTAAAAAAAAAAAAAAAAAAAAAAAAAAAAAAAAAAAAAAAAAAAAAACATGAATTAAAAAAAATGACAAAAAAAAAATGAATTAATTTGAAAGACAAAAATACATGGACTTGGGTTGACATATTAAATCTTAGGTTAATCTACACAATTAGATCAAACTAGATGGATGGTGGAGATTTGTCCCTCAGTATGCCACAAAAACTTAGTCCCTAAAATAACTCACCTCTTAAGCTTTTATCAATCATTTGATTAATCTCTACACCAAATCCCAAATGTAAAGGTCTAATGTGTGAAGTACAATTGGGGGTGTAGTAAGGTTGGGTATTTAAAAGACCAAAATCTTAAAGAAAAAGTTACAGAGCTCCTGAAGCGTTGCTGGCGCTCCGACACGCCAGCAGCGCGCTAGCCTCGGTAATATTTTCACCACTTGGGATCTTGGCCTATAAATACCCACCGTTGCCTCTTGTATTCCTTACCCCTTGCCATTATTTCTTTCTCTCTAATTTCTTTTCTCTCAATCCTCTAATTATATCTTGTGTTCTTAATCTTTCACATATCATCTTTGAAAAAACACATCTCTTGCAAGGGAAGAATTATAAGAACCTAATTCACTCTTGTGATTGTGTCGAGCGTCTTCTTATCCATACCCTTTCTATTAGAATCGAGTCTTTAGGTTAGGTTAGGGCTTGACTAAACAATCAAACAATTATTCATTTGATTTGGTTGTAAGGGAAGTCTTATGTCGTGGTGACGAAGCCTAGATCTTTGGAGATCTTGTTGGGGTTTGATACTTCCGGTGGGAAGTCATTGTAGTGTTTGTGGGAAGTCGAATCGTGAGATTCTTTTGGGTGGTTTCTGATGGCGGAATACCGTTGGAGAGTAGCTCTTCTTAGTGAGCACCGATTGTGGTGAATATCGGTGGAGTGAAGTTGTAACGGTTTGTAGTCCACCGAAAGGATTATACTTAGTAAATAGTATCGTGTCGTGGATTCGCAACTGGACGTACGGATGGTATAAACCCTCCATCCCGAACCAGTATACATCATGGTGTCTATTTACTTGCTTTATATACTTTTGTTGTGATTGTCGTTGTTGTATTTGTTGTGTAACCACAAATTGATCTTTGAGACTTGAAGTTTTCAAATTTAACTATCAATTATGCGAGTCTTGTTTTTTTATTGGTTTAATCATATTTAAGTCATATTTCAGTAAAGATTGATTTTAGGTAACTAGTCTGTTGTTGGGGCTTACAAAGGCGACTAATTCACTCGGTCGAGCGTTCCTCGAGCGTCCATTAATTCTGAATCACAGGCCGCTCCATCATTGTCTAATTTTTTGTTGTCTGAGCACACTCGAAAATATGTATCTAGTATCTACTTATCATACTTTTTTTCCTCTGCTCGGTAGTTTCGTAGCAGGTTTTTTCAGACATTTTCTAATCAAAAGGAACCGCTATAATGAAAGTATTTCAGTTAAGTGCTAAAAAACATATGGCCGGTCGAACATGGAGATTGATTGAACATAGTTCTCGCATACATTAGAGTTATTCAAAGCTTTCAAAATTAAGTTTTTAGGCATCGTTCCAAACTTCCAACTATTCAAGGTCTCATATCGAATATTGAGCTTTCATCAAGAAGACTAGTTGTATACTCAATAAATTCTTGTGGTCATCTTGTCATGTTTAAACTATTTTAACAATATTCGGTATAATCCTCTGGTTCCATAATAAATTAAAATTTAGGTAAAGTTAGGTCACAATTTTGTTTCTTCTTATTTTGAAATTATCTTTAAGTAGGTTAAGACAATATTTACATTGTTAGTATCCTACTACATTTATTATCCATTTCTTATAAGGAGAGATCATTGTTTAAGTTTTCAACGTGTTAAGTATCGCAGAATTTTGTTAAGTCTAGAAGAATTTTCGCAGACTCGAATGTTTTGGTTTTTCGTGTCAATACAATTGTTCCCCTGAATTCAAAAACTAGCAAGTACTGACATCAAAGGTAAGAAAAAAAAACACATACTAAAATCAGGTTCAATCAGGAATTTGATCATTATGAGTTATAAACTTCTGGGAACGATTACATCTGAAAACCAAAAAAAGTACTCATTTTCCCCAAAAACATAACTATTCCTATTGACATGTTTTTCTAGGCGAATTATCTCATTCTATGTAAAAACTATCTATTGACAAGTATGCTTGTTTTTAAAAGGACGAGAAAACGCCTTGAGTTATCAACCTGGCAGGGAAAAGAACCAAGAAACTATATGCTTTTGAATGGCTGTATGTATACTTTATGTCGTTCGAATATTGAGAAAAACTCAAGTTCTGAATGAGATCTTTTATATCCGCATCTAAAATCTTTGTCCGAAGAATTGTTGTTTCCATTTGAATTTTGAAGAAGTTGAGCCAAAATTATATGTTCATTGTCATCTTCCACTTGAGGATGATTTTGTACGTCTCACCCAACACGAGTTTGTTCTCTGTCATTCCAATATAGTCTTGTTAGCTTCAAGATACTAACAGACTAAACACGCAATTTTTCCACACATATACCATCTATCTCACACTATCTTACTAACGTCTCTAACGAGACTTGAACCCACAATCTTTTGATTTTCCAGTAAAATTAGATTTTCCAGTAAATATAGTTTTGAATTTGTACCAAAACTCGTATCTTCAAGGTAATCATGAGTTCATACTTAATAGTTGACTTTTGACTTACATGTATTGTCTCCCCTCTTAGGGTCTCTATTGATTCCTCGAGTTCCATTTGTTTTGAAGCCGTAGCAAATAGTGCCTACAGAGAGATAAAAATGGATCAAATAAGAATTTAGTTGAACAGCCATCATAAATGAAGGTTGAAATTTCGACCAATTAAAAGAAAAACTGCTAAATGGGATTCCTGAAAAACATTATTTAATTTAACTGCTAAATAATGTTATTCAAAAACAATATATTGTTGTTGAAACAATATAATGTTGGTATTATTTGACAAACTGAGAAAACCAGTTTTAGTTAACCCAACACAACCCATTTTGACCCGTAACCCAACCCACCAATTTTGCCATCATTAACACTAGAGCTCATAAAAAACAACAAAAAAATCATACCTTTTTAGTCTTCTGCAAGTCATATTCCATGGATCTTATACGATTCATCGACTCAGCAAGCATCTCATCTTTCTCTTGGGGAATTTTTGAGGGTTTGCTTGAAAGCTCAGCCACCATAGCTTCAAGTTGTTTCAACTTCTCCTCACACGGATGCAAAATGTTCTTTTCCGGAGGACTTGGAACATTTACAACCTGATGGGGGGTTTTCCCCTTGCCCAATGAATTCACAATGTTTCTTGACAAAGATTTTACAAACCCAAAAAGAAGAACAAATATGTACGCTATAACTTTGAATATAAAGCCGAAAACTTTCTTTACAGTTGATTCTTCCACTGTTCTTGATAGTGTCAAATCATCTGCTCAAATTGTCAAACAGTATGAAACTGGTTAAAACACTACAAGATGAAAAATGGTGATCGGTTTAGCTATAGATTTGTCAATTTCTATATGCTTTATCACAGATTAAACGGTTCAAATAAGAAAGATTAGCTAGTTAAAACTTAGTTCACTAATGTAATACGGAGTAATAAAGTTTTATGTAATTAAAAATTCTAAAGATGTATCTAAAAAGCACAAACGGAGAAATAAATGTTTTCAGGTCAGCCTGCATCGATTCAAGCAGGCAGCACAAAAGAACAATTTTGACACAAACCCGTCTTGACCCGCCCATTTTGCCACCTTTATTAATAAGTAATATGCACGAAACGGTCACTTACTTCTGGGAGGGACCTCAATCTGAGTACCCAAAACTAACGGTTCGACTCTTGTGTTGTTAGGAAGAGGAGGCTTGTTGACCCTAAGCTGGAGAGACATTGATCTTCTAGGAACATGACTCTGGAACACAGAGGACGATACTGGCTCCATGGAGGCATTACTACTAGTGCACTGAGTTTGAATCAAGTTAAAATGTCATGATAAATTTATATAATGTACGTAAAAGACGTGTAAAACAGTTGCTTCATGTATTGCCACCTTACCTCTGAAATAATTGACTTGACCTCCAAATTAGATTCATCATAAAAGCTACTATTTTTATCTGTGTTTTCTGTGTCAAGTAGCTGCAATAAGAATGGAAAAACGACTGAAAACAAACACTTGCGTGTATAATAACTGGTCAAAATGACCCAAAAGGTTAAACAGGTAGAAAATCTCGTAACGCATTTTCGCAACGTCATGTATATTCTAAAGAATTTAAACTGTCATTTGAATAACTTAGGTTTTGAAATCATATCTTGCAAATTATTTATATATAAAATAGAAGAGAAAAATGTGATGTGATGGCAGGCCGGCCCATTTTGACCCAAAAACCCATATTGACTCGTTACCCAACCCGTCCTACCAGCCTGTTTTTCCACCACTACTCACAACTAAACCATACCTTCATCAAATCTTGATCATGCCAAGGACCCTTGTCTGACTTCAAGCATCCACCTTCATTCAGGCACGAACAGCTTCCACCAAGAAAATCCGGCAATTGACTGTGAATCCAAGCAAAATTGAGAACCCCACATAATAATCGTAAATTTATGCATAAAGATGCAAAAACAAACCTCGAGTCTATAATTTCCAGCAATTTGGTCTGATACTTGTTGCCAAGAACCTATAAATTTGATTTTAAATCACATCAAAACTTGGTCAGTGACAAAATTCAGCATCACAAAGAACACAAAAGATAAAAATTAATAATCTTTACATGTATCTTTGATGTTGTTCTTGGATCGAGAAACCCTTTTGCTGTATTCCATAATAATTTGAATCCGCTACCAGCATTGACAATGAACATTTGATGTAACGTCTGATTAGCCGAAGAATAAAAAGCAATTAGAATTTGTATACATATGAATGAGTTTGATTAGGTTATATTATCTCTAATGGGGTTAAACGTGTATTTTTTTTATGCATAAAACCTCCTAATCATTTTATTCAGTAACTTGTTTTATTACAAAAAAGATATAACTTTTGTAATATAATGTAAAGTTTGGAACGTTTAGTCAGATAAACCCAACCCACTTTACCCGTTTTGACTCGTTGCGAGCACACACGCAATAAAAACAATACTCGTAACAAGGGTTTAAAGTTAGCACCTCAGGATAGTTATCTCCGTCTATTTTTTGCATGCGCATCAGCAGATCATGTGCAACTTTACCAAAACTCATCCAATGCTACAAAAAAATTAAGACAGTTACGACTCATTTAGATTGCTAATTCAGCACTAAAACTTTCCGCATATAAGGAACAATAAAGCATTATAAGCTAACCATTCCATGAACATCCAATATGGTGGTGCAAGAATCTATATGTCTCCTCGCTGCAACGGAACATGCTGGAAATTTCTCAGAAAATGCTTTCTCGAAACCTTGTACATGATACCTTAAAAACCTATCAACCGTAGTCACATTCATGAGCTTACTAGGGTCCACTTTTCCTAGTCTTTCTATATAAACAGGCCGCCCCTCTTTGTCCACTCCATGATACCCATGAGGATAGTACGTTTGAACCTCTTCATATTCATCATATTCAAAATCCTGAAATTTAGGATAAAATCATGCACACAATAAGATGAGTACTCCAATTAGATTAATGTCAAACAGACCACTTTACAAATGCAAAATCAAATTTCCTTCGTATATTCAAAGACCTTGTGTCAGCTTTCATAAGTGACCTTTTCGAAAACAATTGACGTACATGTAATTAATGGATTGATTATAATGTTTCATGTGGTCAGGATTTCCATACTAACAAAAAAAAGAGTCAAACATCCTATGCATAAATAGTACAAGGGTGGTCAAAATGAGAACCTCTAAGATAGTGTCGGCACCATAATCTTTCCTCCAGTTGAGCATTTCTACCCACATTTGGACCGCTTTATCAATATCAAATTTCCTTGCCTTCAAAAATCTGCAACCACATGTTTACATTAAGAAAGTGCCATGATTATTGCAGCACTTCCCTTTTTGGAAATGTTGTAAAGGTCAAAGTCAACTTATAATCCATCACCTTAGTTGCATAATAATTGATATTAAGTCAACTTCGGCTTTGTTTCAAGGAAATTTAGATACATGACAGTCATAGACTTTTAGTTAAGCCATGTGTCAAGTAACATGTTGCATTTTTCATGTGACGGTGGGACTAATAATTATGATCAATGAGTCAAAATAACTCAAAAACTTATGAACTACGATTTAAGCTTGGTTTAAGCAATGTAACTTCAGAACTAATACTAACTTCAAAACAATTGTTACCTTAATAATGTGTGGTAATCATCATGACGATTCAAAAGCAAGTCTTGTTCAATCAAGATTTGGCGAAAAGCATTCACCGTCTCCTCTTCCTCTTCATCTCTAACATCATCTATCGAAATGGAAGCAAATTGGCAATTTGAAGCCCTTTTATTACTTCGCGTTTTGACTGAGTTGATTGGTTTTGTTGATTCACTAATTGATTTCTTCTTCGAAGATTTAACCCTGACTCTTCTCTTGTCATCCCCAAATGTCCCCAAATCATATACTTGGGTACTTTTATCTTCTTGATTCAATGCTATAACATAATAACAATAACTATAAGTAAACAAATATATAAATAACACAAGAACCACTTATATGTTCATATTATGGGGGTGTTTGGAATTTTATTATGAAAATAATTATTGCATTATTAAGGAGGTGTTTGGGACTACTTATTAAACTCGCTTATCTGTTTTAATGCCTTTCTAGGGAAATGTCCCGAAAGGCTTATTGCTTTATAAAAACTGAAACTGCTTATTCAAAACAGCTAATGTAGCTCAGCAGATAATCAAATCACAGTTTATAAACAATCCCAAACACCCTCAAAACTGCTAATTTATTGTATCAAAGCACAATAACCAAATTAACAGTTCTAATCTGCAATCGCAAACAACCCCTAAATCACATAAAATTATTATTTGACTGTCAGAATCACTTTAATAGTAACTTAATCAATACTAATAATCTCATCATTCCAAAACAACACCTAAAGTATACAAAGTTACACCAATCTTTACAGGCATTATTAAGGGAGTGTTTGGGATTGCTTATTAAAACTGCTCATCGCTTTTTGAGCTTAAAACTGCTTATTCAAAACAGCTAATTTAGCTCAACAAAGAATAAAATAAACAGTTTCAGTTAGCAATCCAAAACATCCTCAAAATTGCTTATTTATTGTATCAAAACAAAATAACCAAATAAGCAAAAACTGCTTAATTCCATTACTAGCATATGATCGGGATTGTTTATACAAAATTCTTATTGCTTTTAAAACTGAAATTACCTATTCAAAACAGCTAATGTAGCTCAACAAATTACCAGTTTCAATAAGCCAGTCCCAAACATCCAAACATTCTCAAAATTGCTTAACCAGATAAGCAGTTCTAATAAGCAATCTCAAACACCCTTAAATCCCATTTACTAAATTTTTACTCTTTAAAATCACTAAAAAACTAATTTAACCAAAACTACCAGTCTGAATAGCCGAAAACAGCCTTCAAAGAACTCGAAATCGTATCGCATAAAAACGGATAAAAACAATAATTTACCTGGCATTATATAACAAAATTCAGTACTCAAAGATCACAGCACCTCAACTTCAATTCAAAACACCCATAAATCACAATTTGCACCTCTGCATTCATTAAACAAAAACATTATAACATACAAAAAAAGTTAGATCTCAAAAAAACAAAAAAAGATTCTTGATTTTAATAATATTAATAATCTTGATCATTGAAATATGCAACTAGAATCAAAATCACCAAAAGGGTATCATTAAAAACCAAAACCAATATCAAATCAATCAAATTTACAACTCAAAAGTACCTTAAAAGAACCCACATTCACAAGATCATCAAGAATCAATGTCAAATCAAGAAAATGAATATATTCTTTATATAATTATATATATGTATATATATATTTGTATATGTATTAGTATATAAACACACACTAAATACACACTTTGTGCGTGAAAAAATTTGGTTTCTTGTTTGTGTTGTAAAGAAAGAAAGAAAGAAAAGAAATGGTTTTTATTTATAAAAGTGTTGTATTTTTGGAATATGAAGGAGCATTGTGTGAGCTTGTATAAATAAATGGAGTTAAATATTATTGGTTTTTTGTGATGATTAATTAATGAATGGATTAAAAGCTTGGTCAAAGAAGATTAGGTTATAAGGTAAGATTTGAGAATGTTTTTGGGTTAATTGTTCAATGTGGTTAAATTATAAAGTAAGGTAAGAAAGTTTAGGTTATAAGGTAAGAAATTATAAATGTCAAGTCATTGCTCATAAAATCTTTAAGCTTTGTCAAAGTAAAATTTCAAAAAGATCTTCGGTCATTTAAGCAAATTTCTTTTTACTTTTACTTGGTATTTCTTTCTAATAAATTTTGGAATTGTAATAACGTATATGTTATCACCAAAAGGTATCTGTTATAATAGTATCTCATGTTCTGCGAGAAACACAACTAAATGGTAGCGGTTCAAATCTTGCTTAAGTCGCGTGTGATGAATTTGTGGTGTATATATTCTGAAATAATTAGTTGTCGTTTGAAAATAACATGTGTTATATTAAAAATAGTTTCTATGATTAGGTTAGCCTTTTTCCTAATTTATAATCTTATATACAAGTTTAATGTTATTTTTAGTTATGAAATTTTCAACGTTTTGTTAACAACTCTTAGGAGTACTATTAACATTTCTTTGAATTTATATACAATTTTAATGTTATTTTGATCTTTTGAGGTAATATTTGTTTTTGGAAAGAATGATTGAAAAGGTAAACCAATACATATAGATTAGTAAATTAATGGTTTTGCATGAGATTAGAATAATAAGGAAGCCGGTAAGTTGCAATAAAAGTGGAAAAGTGAATAGGCAAACAAGTGGAAAGGCAAAACATCCAACCTGTTTTGTTGGGCAAGCACTTTGGTAAAAAAATAACATAGTGCTTTTATCACAAAGCATATGTATATTAATTAAATTTATCAACAATTTTATGTGTAAAACAGCCGTTTGGAATTCAAACTTTGCACATACTGTAATGAGGTAACTGAAAGAAATTGCAAGCTATAGAAATTAGCAAACAAGAACACTAATATAGAGTACAAAACTCTAATGGTAAATTACATTTAACCTTATATTTGTTTAAATAACTACTACTCCGTATTAATTTAAGAACGTTACAATGTTTACGGCATAGAACCACCTGCCCCCATTGAGTCACAGGTTACATCATTACATTTACAAGAAACAATATTTTTTTTTCAATATAAATTTCCAAAATAAATATTACACTAAAATTTGTGTCGGTGATACTTTTATTTCTTTTTCATTTACATTTTTAGCTTTGCATAAATGGTTCCTATTCTATTTGAGGTAGAATAAAGTTGAGGTCTATTCTTTTTTTCAATGTTTTAAAAACCGGGTTTTTAATCGACCTGGTCGAGTCATCGGGTACCGGTTCGACCGCCGGGTCAACCCGCTTTTTCATTTAAATATTTTTTTATTTTTTTTACCGGGTCAACCCGGTTTTTATTTAAACAAATTGAAAAAAACCAAACCCAGCCGGGTTTCAAGACCCGGGTTGACCCGGGTCACTCAAAACCCGGCGGGTCTAACCGGTTAACCCGGTTTTAGAAACCCGGGTTTTTTTTACCCGTTTTTGTGCCCGGGCACCGGTCCGACCAGTTGAATCGGCTGGGTCGACCCGGGTTTGAAAACATTGCTTTTTTTTCTTTCTATGAAGAAGATTAAATGATTGATAGAACAATATGTCTGACAAAAGGCCGTACTCCGGGCTGTCAACAAAAAGGAGCGAGAGAGAATATGAGGGAACAAAAATGTAAACCAAACTACTAAGACAATTCAGTGTAATCATAATGGGGAATGATAATACGAGTAGTTGTAAGGGATATAACGACAATAAATGTTAGATGTAAGTCATATTAACTGACTTTGTAATGAAACAAACAAAGGTAATAAAACGAGTAATCATGTTTCATTATCTATTAGTATTAAGTATCGTATCAATAGAATATAAAATCTACATGGTTTTATCATTCAACATTATCATGTTTGGTTTACATATGAGAGGTTGAAATTTGTTTTCACAATAATCAGTTTTGTAAAATTGGGTACGCTATAATAATATTCAACACTATTATCTCTTTTTTTTTTATCTAATCTTTCGATGTTACTCTAGTTTAAAAAAAGTCAAACTATCTTACACTTGTATGAGATGGTTAGATCATAGACTGGTTCTAGTGAAATCTTCATAATATTCCAGTAACAAAAAAGAAGATTATGGTTTAGGTTAAACATCGGTTTGATATTTAGTTATGCTGGTTCGAACCATCTTTTAAAACCATGTGTAGGTGTTCCTCCCTACAGTCGACCCCCAAAAGGACAAGTTCCAACCCAGTTCCAACCATTACACTCTTTCTTTAGGGAACGCATCTAAAACCAAGAAAATTAGAAGTCAGTTGCATATACGATTGAGTTATGATGTATGTTTGTGTGTGTGGGGGTTTTATTAAATGATTTTTGTGGGGTATTTTTTTTTTTATGGTGTAATCGGCTTTCTTATTACACTAAATTATACTGCTCAATTGGGTGTAACAGCTGGATCTGAACCACTAACAATTAACAAGCCATTCAAAAAATAAATAAATAAACAATTAAAATAAAAATAGTGATAAATTTGTGATGAAAAGAGAAAGTTAATGTAACATTAGTGTCCTTGATCTCTTGATGATCACTGTTACATCTGGCCTAACATTATATGAGGATTATATGAGGGCACCATTACTTCTAGTTACTTCTAGAAAAAGTTATCTAATAAATTTATTAAAACAAATAATATGAAAGTCAGCTGCCCATTGGAAGCAGCATTATGTGGGGTGTAACAAAACCAATAACGTATGTTTGACATTGACGGTGACTTTAATTAGCTCGCTCCGTTTTTGTCGTAATTAACGGACGGAGGATCTTAAGGGTCCCGTTGATGTGCCCTCATCCGTTTTGTACCTTACATAAATTTACAAAACTAAACAATAATATTATAATAATTTTATCCATGGCAAAATTGCATGTATATCTCTCCAAAATGAATAATTACATATATATATATTCTTTGTATAAGTTTTTGATGCACATAGTACAATGGTTTTTGCTAGTACAAATCGGGGGCGCACCTCCAGACCTAGATAAGATTAGCTCTGGACGGTGGGAACCTTGTACTGAGAACTCTGTAAGCTGCTAAGAAAAGTAGCACCGTTAGTCTTACCGCGGAAGGGGGCTTCCGCGATTAGCCTCCGGCGTGAGAGTAAGTATATTGTTTGAGAGAGATAAGTTAAGTGCAGACTAGGTGAAAGTAGTTGCAGTTAGGTCGAGTAATAAATGAGATGGAGGTATTTATACTACTCATATACTTACTGTAGCTGCCTCGGGAATGAGCAGGCTGACACACGCCTTACCGAGTAGGTAAATGTCAGAGCGAAAGTCAACCTTCGCCTTACCATAGTAGGTGAATGTCAGATCAAGTGGGAGACACAATCTCACGAGATCTGGCTTTCGGCGGGCTAACCGCGGCTGAATATATGCTCTGCCCCGGCCTAGAGAGGTCGGGGCGCGTTCTTGTCTTGGCTTGGCAAGACTGGAGTCTATAGTGTGTATTGAATCTGCCGCGGTTATTGTATGAGCATGCCCGGCCCAGTATGCTGGGTCCGGTGATACTATACACGATCAAGTCCCCCCAGTCTAGTATACTTGTTTTGTTGAAGATCAAGTGTTCTAGACTTTTTTTTTTGTTCCGCGATTTTGAGAAGTCGCGGCTTGTTGAAGGTTTTTGTATCCTCCATGGTTGATATTAGTACGTGTCCCATGTTGCTGACTAGACATTCAACTTTCCGGGGTAGGTGGTGACAGGCTGTCATGGGTAATCGTGAAACGATTTTCACCCACGCATTTACTGACTGATGTGACCTCTTCGGCGGCTGGCCGTTCATTTTCTGCGGCCATCCTGACGGTCCATTTGGATAGATCTGTGACCGTCCAATAATAGTCCGGGGACGTGGCCATTTTGTGGCCTTTCGATTGGATTGGTTGCACGTGCATGTGTGGCTATAAATACCAACATTTACACCACAGTTAAACTTTTTTCACACACAGTTAATAATCTTCCTTCTCTCTAAAAAACGATATCATCTTCCGCCTTCGTTCCACTTGCTATCTTTTATTTCCGGACTTAGGTCTTCAGGTTAGGCTCTTTTTCAAATCCGTTCTTCTTTTTTATTTAGAATGGCGCCTGACCATATAAGTACTGTAACTTCCAAGCTTTCTCAGGAAGATGTCAATAATTTTTGTGAAACATATAAAATTCCTAGCTATCTTCAGCCGGAAGCACCCGGACCCTTAAATACTATAAGGGATTCCCCGGAAGGGAAGATAAGTGTATATACTAGGTTTTTTGAGTTAGGTAACTTTAGGATTCCCCTTTCATTGTTCTTGCTTCGTGTTCTGGAGTATTTCCAAATTCATTTATCGCAGTTGTCGGTTCTAGCAGCTTGTAGAATTAGCCATTTTGAGATTCCTTGCCGTGTCCACGGTGGAGTCCCTACCGTTAATTTATTTAGGAAATTCTATTACGTCGGTGTTAACCATGGTTGGATGACACTAGAGAAACGGAAAGGTCCCAAAAGTTTAATTATTCCCGTCTGTTATACGTCCGCCTTAGATTCGGTCAAGAACTGGAAGGACCATTTCTTTTTTGTAAAGAAAACCATCTTTCCCTTGGACATTCCATGGTATGAGAAGTCGTCCGTAGAATTTCGCGACCCTCCTCCTTCTGACGAGGGTTTGGATTTAGAGTTGCTGCGGCTTCTTGACACCAATAAGGCCCCTTTCAAAAAATATCTGGAGGACTTTCTGAATGTCATAGGTTTAAGTCAAACTTGGGATGACGATAGTAGCCGCCCGACCTTTTTACTACCGGATGATTCGGGTGGGTTATTAGACTTGTTTTATCCCTGCTTTCTATTTATTTGATTCCGCGTCTGAATTTATTTTCTGGTTTTTTTGCAGAGATGGGTTTGTTTTCCTACATCAATGTGCCAGATGTATTCAAGGTGACGATTGGGGAGCGCACCTTGAATAAGGATGAGAAGACGTTGAGGGCGGAAACTGTTGGGCGTGTTGTTGAATCGTCCGAGGGTATTTTGAAGGTTGTGGAGCATACCATTGTGGATGAGATAGCAGCGGCTAAGGCTGGGAAGAAAGCCGGGAAAAAGAGGGTTGTGATTAGTGAGCCGGAGAAAACTGAGAAGGAGCCGGAGAAGGCTAAGAAGAAGAAGAAGCTAACTCGCAAGGAGACCGCGGTTGAGTCAGGTATGACTTGCTTGCTTCCTCGCCTCCCTCTTATTATTATTATTATTATTATTATTATTATTATTATTATTATTATTATTATTATTATTATTATTATTATATATATATATATATATATATATATATATATATATATATATATATATATATATATATATAGTGTAACTTTCAAACGAGAACCATTTTAACTGCAAGAACTGCGAAAACCACTTTTTAGCCATTAGATGAGTTGATCAATGGTTAAAATTAAATGTGGCATTTTTTTAATTTAAAAGAAAGAAAGGCACATTTAATAAGGAGTAAAAGGCTAATATTGTCATTCCATAAATTAGAAACTGTCAATTTATTTCTCTAACCATACGTGATTTTAGGATCTCTCATTCAATTACATGTATTTCTCTCTCTCCCTCAAGCAAAAAGCCTCCATCAACAATCACACTTCTCCGTCTCCTAGGGTTTCCAGCCGCCGCCACCCTCCTCCGGCAGTCGCCACCATGGGCCACCACAGCCGCCGCCTACACCAAGAGATCGAGAAGACCAAGGGTTTGTTCGTTGTTGTTTGCTACGAGTGAGAAAAAGAAGGTCGCGACTAGGGTTGTATGACGAAGGGTTTGTTCGTTGTTCTTCCTCTCGTTCGTCATGGTGGTATGACGAAAATGTTTCCTGTTGGTTGTTTTTAATTTTACCGAATATATATGAACTGTCAATGTTTTCGTGGATCTAAAAATGGAATAAAAACCGGAATAAAAACATGTTAACGAAGATTTCGTGCGGTAAGACCTGACTGAAATGATGTTTGGGTCGTTGTAGTCGCGGGTCGGGTGTTAAACCCGTTTAGGGGTTCGGGTCGAGACCTATTTGGTGTCTCAGATTAGTCTCGGTTGTATTTGGGTTTGATTATATTGTGTTTATTTGAGTCTATTTTGATTTGGTGTTTACATGTATTAATTTGGAGAGCGCTTGTTTGTTTTTGGTTCACAAGAGACGCACCCAAAGAGGGTGTGATCCAAACAGGTCTGTTGTTATGTGGTTTCTTTTGACTCTCTTGTTGTTGTAGTTATGGAGATGGGTTTGTGATATTGGGGTTGTTGTTGTCTACATACGTATACTTGTTTGCCATGGTTCTAGATCTGCGTTTCTCATTTTATAATGGTGATACTCAGTACTTATTGTAAAAAAACATATGTGTTTTATAAAAAAAACATATATGTTTACGTATAAAACATATATGTTTTGCGTTTGGATTATAGAACATATATGTTTTATGTTTGGATTATATGTTTACGTATAAAACATATATGTTTTGTGTTTGCTAAACAAGTATGTTTCCTAAAACATGCATATACTCATGTACATGTATAAATTTTAATAATATTATGGTTGCTAGTTTTTGTACTTTTCTTTGTATCAGGTGTAATTACAAGAATGCTCACGGCTACAAGTGTGCATGTATGTCCGACTTTTGAAAAAATGTTGACGGCTACTCGTGCGCATATGTTCATTTGTGTTGAATATTATTAGTGCTCACGTGTATAGATCGATTAGATTCATGTATTTATGCTTTTAGAAATTTGTATTTTAATTGTATTTCAATCGATATCGAAGTTTGTATATAACATTTATGTTCTTGGTTTGTTATAAATTTCATTATATTAAAAAAGCTATATGCACCTTGAAAGGGAAAAAAAAAACATATATGCACTTTGGACTAACTGAAAACATGTATGCACCTTGACTATTTGGGGGAAAAAAACATGCTTGCACCATGAGATTTTGAAATAACTAATGATTAGGTATAAAAAAACATGTATGCACCATGACTATTTGAAAACATGTTACCATTAAAAAAAAAAAAAAAAAAAAAAAAAAAAAAAAAAAAAAAAAAAAAAACTCCGAATTTTAAGATTTAAAAAAAACGGAAATTATATAAAAAAACAAAAATAATATGAAAATGTCTTTTACTAATATGCCCTTTTGAATTAAATAAAAATAACAAAATCATATGGAGCATTAAATGATGTACATTGTGTATTATTAGTTGTAAAAAGGTGGTTCTCGCAGTTCTTGTAGATAACATGGTTCTCGTAAGAAAGGGACCCTATATATATATATATATATATATATATATATATATATATTTTTTATTTTTTATTTTTTTTGCGTATGTTTTTTGTTCCTAACATACGTTTTGTTATTCGGGTGACCCTTCCGCGACAGACGTCCCTATTGTTGAGGTCCATGATGAGTCCGGGTCTGATTTGAAGCGTTCCGGACCTCATACGGATACTGGTATTATGAGGAATGCAACTGTACTCACTTCCTCTTCCCGCACCCTTGCCCATGAAAATTCTGAGGGGGGTTCTGAGGCGACTCATTCGGTCCATACTGAGTCCGTACATTTTGAATCTTTAGGTCCAAATTTTGAGGTGTCGGACCCAGGTCATGAGGAGGGTACGTCCAGACATCTTGAGGGCTTGAATGTAGCGTCCGGTCATGCTGAGGGCGAGGAGGAAAAGTTAAGTGAATCCGATGATTTTTATCATTCCGTGTCAGTTGATACCGCGGAAACATCCTCCACTTACGTCCCTAAATGGTTACCCACCAATGCTTTTAAGATGGACGACCCTTGGGTCTGCCGCAGCATCGTTGACAACATGGCTACCCCGGTGTATGAATCTGTCATGAGGGACAAGTCTGCCGAGGATCTGAAGGATGAGTTCAACGTGCTATCTTCCCGTCGGATCTGTATCAACTCTGAGGTTAGCCTAAGGTTGGAGCATGAACTGTATCAGAATACTAAGTTGAGTAAGCAGCTGGAGATGAAGGAGAAGCTGGTTTCTGATTTGAAGGATAAACTAGCTAAGTTGGAGGGTGAATGTGTTGGGACTGCTGAGCTCCGCGGTCGAGTGTCTACTCTGGAATCGGCTGTGGATGCTAAGGATAAGGAGCTGGATGAGCTCCGGTCTGAATTTAAGAAGTTATCTCCTTCGGTAGCTGATAGGTTTCAATCAATTTATATCCAAAGGAGAATTGCAAAGGAAATATGCAAAACCCGAGGTTCGTTGTCCCGATTGAAGATTGAATGGAATTGTGATTTCGGGATCGTGATTTGTGTCGTGAATAGTGAAAGAGTGGGATTTTTGGATTTTAAACTACGAATATGAAATTACTAATAAAAACAAGCTATTAAACTAAGGGGTACAAATTATCTAAGCACACGGTTCTAAAAACGAAAATTTAAACTTTAAAACTAACGTTACGAATTTTAAAAAACGTAAATAAAAGTGAAATTCTAAATTCTAAGTTCTAAAATTGCAAAATAATTTCTCTTAAATCCTAAATATAAAAAGAAAATTTTGTAAAAAAGAAAAATATTTTTTTGACTTTTTAATAATTTTTTATGAATTAAAAACAAATTTAAACTATTTAAATGATTTAAAAATATAAAAACAACTTGGAAAAATCTGGAAAATTCTGAGTAATTTTAAAATCAACGAAGCTATCTAGGAAAAATAAAATCAGAACAGGAATAAGCTTAAATAAGCCAAACAGTACAATTAGCACTCTTGAAATAAGCACAAATTAAGCAAAACTTGGCCAGAAATTACAAGAAGCTCAGGGATGATTCAAGTAACTATTTGAAGCTTAATTCAACACATAAGAGTCAAATAAGCTCAATCAATAAGCTGAAAATCAGCTGCACAGTTAAAAACTTATGACAGATGCAGTGATCAAAAGGCCAAATTGCAGCTTAATTATAAGCTAGTCCAGAGCTTAATTTGAGAATCCAATGGCAGAAGCTAATAGCTTATATGACAGACTACTTATATTCCTAAATTGCCCAAAATCTAACCACAATTGCTATGCTAATTGGGGCTGAGATCAGATGCTAGTAGGATAGATAGCTGAAATGCAGACTTAAGCAGTCCAGGGGGCTGATTTGTTGATGTGCGTGTGTATTGCTCTAATTTTTATACCCACGGTATGTCATTGTGGTTTTAGCAGTATTCAATTTTTAAATTTATATTTAGCCGACTTATCAATAACACACACTTTAACGAGCAGTGTACCCGGTCAGTATGAATATAATGGTAAGTAGAGTGTCGATCACTAAGAGTGGAACGTATTGTCTAGTTATTCTAATCAGTATTTTAATATCTTAAGTTAGCTATACAACCTAATCTAACGCAAGGGGGTTCAGCCTGAGAGACTGGCACGGTTTGATTATGATTAAATATAAACTAAACTAATAAGCATGAATCAGCGATTAGCACTCACGTACACAGATAAATACTTGAGACAATAAGAAGACCTGTCCTGATAGTTAAGTAGCTTGTCACTTGTTTTATTGCTAGTTTTATATGAAGTGTATAGTTCGATGCAACGCACCGAGATTAATCCTTTCTCGTTGGCTCTAATCTTATCGGCGAGCAAACCCTTAATGATTACTTATGACTATCCTACTTATCTTTTCTTCCTACTTTTCTACAGACGATAGAATGCATAGGCGATATAATAAATAGGCGAGGAAGGGGCATGGCGACCCAAGCAATGCTCAGCTAGACACAGAGGTTATCAATGCACTAATAAAAGTCACCAAAGACATCAACATATAAACTTTAATTAATGGGAAAGCAATTTTAAGGGGAGTTGAAGTGCATGATTAAATCAATGACACAAGCCCATCAATCCTGACCAATTAAAGTGTACTAACACAATAAAACAAAACTACTTAATGAATTGAATACATGCAGGACCTTCTTACAGCTCTTGTATCTTCGTTCAAGGTGTGTCTTGTGCTGCTACTTCGTCTGAATTCGGCTTAGGGTTTCTGTGGTCTTCGGTCTTCTAAAACTAGGCTCCCTGAAATTCGTCTGACTTTGGGGTATTTATAGTTTCTGTCTGAGGGCTAGATGCGGCGCATAGGATAAGTAGATGCGGCGCATTGACTTAACTTCGCGTGGGGTCCAAGATTAATATATTCAGGAATATTCGTACACCGCCAGAAGATGCGGCGTAACTCCATTTCTAGATGCGGCGCATATCCTTGTTGTCTTGGATCGTAGCTTGTGAAATCTTGATAGTGATGCGCCGTATATAATAAGTAAGATGCGGCGTATCTGGAGCAGAATGGTCTTGATCTTGTACATTTCAGTAGACTCTTAACTTCTTGCATGTTTTGCTCCATAATTAGTCCAAAATCGCCAAGTTTCACATAATACTTGTTTTTACCTGAGAATTACAAAAGTAAACATTAACGTATCAATTCTCACAGATAATATAATAAAACAAGTCAAATAAATAGGATAAATGATGGCAATAAAATGTACTTATTTGAGTTCATCAAATATCCCCCCACTTGAACTTTACTTGTCCCAAGTAAACTTTAGAATTAATCTTATGAAAATGTATCCTAAAAGATGTTAGGATTTATTTTTATATTTAAGCATGTATTCATTTTTGTCATAATCACACAACCAAACACTTAACGAATTAGAAGTAAAATAAAATATATTGATAAAAGCAAATCTAATCGTTTAACTGTCCAGTCGTGACGAATATTCTATCATAAGCTTGGCAAGTATACGCATCTCCCCCACTAAAGCCAAGGAATAACAAGTCTAAAGCGGTAAAAAGGGTTTGTTGGTTAAGGGTTAATCATTCTTCTTAATCTCTATCGATCTCAAATTCCAGAAAAGGCGACAAAATCACAAATACATGATCGAATCCACGAACACGATACTTGCAATTGCTCAAATCCTTAACTCGAATAGGCTAAAGATAGGACCAAGTAATCTTTACCAATAATATTATATCAAAAAGGGCGACAAAATCATAAATACATAGCCGAATCCACGACTACGATACTTAAGATTGCTCAAATCCCTAATCTCAATAAATCAAAGGTTTTGATAAAGAATAATATAGGGTATGGATAATATTTGGGATACAAATTGGTGTAAAATGAAAAATAAACAAAACAGATAAATTAAAATCCTAAGTGTGGTAAATTGCTATCCCAACCATCCCATGAATAAGACTCATATCATAGAATAACTCACGCTTTAACACTTGAAACACACGCTTTAGGTAGACACGAATTATACTCAACAAGATCTCAATCAAAGAATAAACCTTAGTTGGCGTTCCCATAACGTCCAACTCCCATTCAATCCATAGATATAATATACAACAACTAGTGGTGATATCGACCACTTAATACAAAACTTTACATAAGTTGGTTAAAATAAACATCCAACTTTTCCTTTTTCTTTTTCTTTTCTATTTTTTCAATTTTTTTTTTTTTTTTTTTTTTTTTTTTTTTTAATTAAACTTGAAACATAAACATAGATGTGTAAAATTTCACCACATCACTATAATGATAACTCTGGATAATTTTTCCATACTTTTCATGACTTCAGAAATAACGGTAATAGTGAAAGTAGTAAACACACGAAAAATAAACTCAAAGATATACAATATTTACTTTCACTCCAATTGCATTGTGCAATTTCCCAACTCAACCAAAGATAATGAATTACGCACGCGAACACAGGTAATGTAAGGAAACACACTTTGCCTAAAGCAATTAACCAACCACGGATTTTAATCTACAGGGTAGGCTAAGGTGTAAGGGTGTAACGAAACATTATAACAAAGGTGTAAGAAACGAAAGGAATGGCTCTGAGTGTTTTTCTAGGGGTATCTTACTCTAAAAATGAGAGTAACAAAAGGGGTTTATACGGGGGTTAACTAACCAGTGTAGTTAGCTAATATCACATAACATATAAAGGCTATTTGGGTGTAATCCTAGAAATTTACCAATTTAGACAAGTCATTCCAATTATATAGATAATACTTATTATGGTGGTCTCGAATAGTATACAGGCCAAGTTCTAAAGTTTACAAGTCACCGGCACACTTATAGATTTGTGAATTTTGAAAAGTTCACAATTTTTGAAATAATGTCATGTGTGCAGCTATGTAATTTAGACTTAAACAAAAACATGCTAAAAATTTTAAATTTTGATATATTAAGCACATTTTAAGCACATTTTGAAAAAATTTAGGACAAGTAAGTGTTCTAATTCTCCAATCCCCCCACTTAAGTTAAACAACGTCCTCGTTGTTTGTATAAAAGATTAAAAACTGGAAAATAAAATAATTAGAACAGAAAAACACCCCTGAGATTTGCTCGGTATGATCCTCCATTATTTGTATAAGAGCAAAAATCATCTTTCTTGTGGATTAGAACGTTTAATCTTCATATTTGATGTATCCACAGGAATTGCAGGAATCTATAATACCATCAAGACTTTAACACACCTAAGTTAAGAAGGTTCAAACTTGCATAATACATTAGTAGTTAGTAAAAATAAAACTTAAAAATTAAACTGAAAATCATCAGGTCAGTCGATACGCCGTATCTTATGGAAGAAGATACGCCGTATCGAGCCTGGAATAAATACGAATCAGAATAGAAGATGCGTCGCATCCTTAACCAGGGATGCGCCGCATTAAAATAAACTGATAAAAAGTTTTAAAGTCAAAAATAAAAATGCAGAAAATAAAGTAAGATATGACCAGTGCAGGAGATGCGTCGCATCTCAGGATTGAGATGCGCCGTATCTTCTGCGGGCCTGACTGACTCGACACATAACAGAATAGTAAAAATTTTCTCCGGGTTGTCTCCCGGTCAGCACTTGTCTTTATTCCAGAGTCTTCAAGTTAGACTCACGTTCAGCTCTTTATTTTGTTCTTGTTACGCGTCATCCTTCTTCTTTCATCCGAAAGATGTTCCCATATAGCTCCGCGACATTTTCTTCCGTACGACTTAATCTAATAAATTTTTTGGTCTTTATCGCTACATATTCTTCATCAGGTCCCAAAGAATATTTGATGATTTTAAATTTTTCAAAAATAATCATGGGTGGCTTATTATAAGGGATCCCAAGTAGTTTACATTTTCTCTTGGTGAATTCTTCTTCGTCTTTATCAACAAACTCGAAATAAGGATCCTTATTCAAATAGTCATCAAGTTCATCAATCAATTCTTCTCGCGACTCATCGTTATTATTATAGGGATCATAATTAACCACGTTAAAGGATTGATAATAATCTTGAATCTCATCCCATTCTTTTTTCAATTCCCATTGTAAGCGTTGACTAAGTTTTGTGTAATCATCAAATTGTCCATGTACCCATTCCCAGAAAGTAGTGTCCGATGCTCCCTTAAGTTCTTTTAAGTAGTTGATTCTACCTTTTTCTTGCAAAGCCTCTGCTTTACGTGGGCAGTCTTCAACTTTTTCATACCAATCGTCGTCCTTAAAGTATACATCGTTTCCAACCCGTTTCATTCCAATTATACTTCCCCCATTACAGGTTCCATCATTCTTATAATCACAGGTTGGCCATTCACTAAATCCATCCTTGAAGCGAAAAGGTTTACAAGTGTGATTAATATGCTCAAATTCCCATGGTTTATCCCAAACCCATGGTATTTGGTCATTCCATTCGTAGTACCAGGTGTTTTTGAAATCATCATAAGTTTTGAATCCTGGTAGATCTCCAGTAAGCACATCAGCGTCGATTTGAAGAAGGTAATTAAATTCTTTGAACTGTTTGCACAAAGGTGTCTCATAATTGAACACATCAATGTCTATCCTGAATAATTCTTCAATCCCTTCCTCGATTATTGAATTGTCATCAGACGATCCATTGTCGCTCTCTACTTCCTCGTCTTCTCCTCTCGTCCAATATACCCATAACACATCTTTAGTAGCACGGTCCATGCTCTTATGGTTATTGAACTTACTAGCTAACCAATTTGAAAAATCAACATTGTTAGGATCGTGGTTAACGTCAAAGCTAGTGTTACCAATCATGTTCCTTCTTATCTCCATGAACTCATTAAATTGTCCTTTAAAACTTCGTGTCAACCATGAGGTCACAATCCGTCTGACTTCATTCCTAGGAGCAAATTTCGGATCACCGTATTTAAGTTCAAGCCACTCTTCCAAAGAGATATCCATCAACCTTACCAACTTTCCATGAAATAGTATCTCCGATTCAGCATACATTCTTTCGTTATCCAGATAGTTTTCATCAAACCCCCAATACTGTTCGGAATAAGGCATATAAGAAGTTTGTAAAGGTTGGACTTCATAGCTTTTGTTGCTCGATTTGTTGACTACATTTGCTGAGTTCATGTATTCAATTCGGAATTTCCTATCTTTTTCTTCGATAGTAGTCCAAGTTAATCCCTTAGATTCAATGATGGGCCATAAGAGTAACAATTCATCTTCAGTGTAGCTCATTAGTAAATCATAAGAGAATATCCCATCTTGAATATTGCATAAGCGCTTGAATTCCTTATAAGTAGCTTCAAGAGGGGTCTCCCAAGAGAATAAATCGGCATTAATCATGAGCACATTAAAGTTGACATCTTCTAAAACTTCCACTTCGAATGAATTCGAAAGCAAGAGTTCCTTGGCAAGATATCCGTTCACTGACATGTCTTCCATAGCAAAACCTGTCATCATAGGTAAAATCGTAAGTAGGATTTGTTCGCTAGAAGAGAAATTAATGAATTTAGAAACGGATATAAGAATAAAAATAACTGATATCTGCAGATGATGCGCCGTATCCAAAAAGTTGGATACGCCGTATCTTATAATCGTTAAAATTTAATCAGACTTTATTCAGAAAATAGATACGCCGCTTATAATTTAGAATGCGCCGTATCAGTATTAAGTTATCAAAAATCAACGTATCTAAATTAAAATTAAATGCGTCGTATTAACAAAAGTTAATGCGCCGTATTTTCGTTACGTTTCAAAATACCAGATTTTTGATTCAGAAGATGCGCCGTATCGATAGAAATCGATGCGTCGTATCTGTTTAATAATTCGAAAACTGTTTTTTAATTAAAATAATAGATATGCCGTATCTGTTAAAACAGATGCGTCGTATGGCGTTATCGTTTAGAAAAAAAAATTTATTAAAAATAGATACGCCGTATCTTGGGGAAAGATGCGTCGTATCGAATTTATTAAACGCGTTGTATTTTATAAAAAGTAAACGCAATACGCCGTATCTATGAAAATAGATGCGCCGTATCGTTTGAATTGGCTCAGTACAACGATAGCAGAATACAAGAAAAATACGGAAAATAAAAACAAAAATAAAAACAAACGAAAATAATCAAAAATTAAAGAAAAATAAAAACACACAAAAACAGAAAATATGCAAATAATACAATGAATGCAATTTAACTAATATATAACAGAGTTAGTGGTTAGAATAAAAATTAAAAAGAAAAACCTAATTAAAATACTAATCAAATTAACAGATAATAACAATTCACTCCACGGCAGCGGCGCCAAAAACTTGATGTGCGTGTGTATTGCTCTAATTTTTATACCCACGGTATGTCGTTGTGGTTTTAGCAGTATTCAAGTTTTAAATTTATATTTAGCCGACTTATCAATAACACACACTTTAACGAGCAGTGTACCCGGTCAGTATGAATATAATGGTAAGTAGAGTGTCGATCACTAAGAGTGGAACATATTATATAGTTATTCTAATCAGTATTTTAATATCTTAAGTTAGCTATACAACCTAATCTAATGCAAGGGGGTTCAGCCTGAGAGACTGGCACGGTTTGATTATGATTAAATATAAACTAAACTAATAAGCACGAATCAGCGATTAGCACTCACGTACACAGATAAATACTTGAGACAATAAGAAGACCTGTCCTGATAGTTAAGTAGCTTGTCACTTGTTTTATTGCTAGTTTTATATGAAGTGTATAGTTCGATGCAACACACCGAGATTAATCCTTTCTCGTTGGCTCTAATCTTATCGGCGAGTAAACCCTTAATGATTACTTATGACTATCCTACTTATCTTTTCTTCCTACTTTTCTACAGACGATAGAATGCATAGGCGATATAATAAATAGGCGAGGAAGGGGCATGGCGACCCAAGCAATGCTCAGCTAGACACAGAGGTTATCAATGCACTAATAAAAGTCACCAAAGACATCAACATATAAACTTTAATTAATGGGAAAGCAATTTTAAGGGGAGTTGAAGTGCATGATTAAATCAATGACACAAGTCCATCAATCCTGACCAATTAAAGTGTACTAATACAATAAAACAAAACTACTTAATGAATTGAATACATGCAGGACCTTCTTACAGCTCTTGTATCTTCGTTCAAGGCGTGTCTTGTGCTGCTACTTCGTCTGAATTCGGCTTAGGGTTTCTGTGGTCTTCGGTCTTTTAAAAACTAGGCTCCCTGGAATTCGTCTGACTTTGGGGTATTTATAGTTTCTGTCCGAGGGCTAGATGCGGCGCATAGGATAAGTAGATGCGGCGCATTGACTTAACTTCGCGTGGGGTCCAAGATTAATATATTCAGGAATATTCGTACACCGCCAGAAGATGCGGCGTAACACCATTTCTAGATGTGGCGCATATCCTTGCTGTCTTGGATCGTAGCTTGTGAAATCTCGATAGTGATGCGCCGTATATAATAAGTAAGATGCGGCGTATCTGGAGCAGAATGGTCTTGATCTTGTACATTTCAGTAGACTCTTAACTTCTTGCATGTTTTGCTCCATAATTAGTCCAAAATCGCCAAGTTTCACATAATACTTGTTTTTACCTGAGAATTACAAAAGTAAACATTAACGTATCAATTCTCACAGATAATATAATAAAACAAGTCAAATAAACAAGATAAATGATGGTAATAAAATGTACTTATTTGAGATCATCATTTGTAGATCTCAAATAAGCTATCAGATAAGCACAAATTGGGAAACTAAACTTAGATATCTAAAGCTAGTACTACTGGCTATTCAAAAATTCAAAAATCAAACATTTCCATCCACCAGATAAGAAGATAATTGGCTGAGAATAAGGGCTGTTTGAGCAAATGTGTGCAGGTCTGCTAGTTAAGGTCTGTAACAGCAGACTTGTGTTTTTTATCCTAAAATGCTCAAAACTTGATGGAACTTGGCCAAATCTTGAATTCACACTTGAACAACTATAACCAACCTTAAAGTACCAATACAACTGATCAAATAATGCTTAGCTTATAAATAGCTTATAAGGGCAGTTAATGAACTAATTTTTGCACTAATCCACCAAAATTCTTAAAAAGCATCAAATCAACTTAAATACTCACAACAACAGCTTAATCCTCCTAAGATAAGCTCAACCAAAGTTCATGAAATGACAAAGGAACAATACCTACTGATTTGGGTCAAATATCACTTTTAAACCAAACACTCCTTTCTTGACTGTTTATGAAATTTTCAAAGAAACCATCCAATGTTAAGCTAAGATTCTGAATACCACTTAACTAATAGCTTACTTTAACCCTATTAATCAACTTTTAAGATCAGAATAAGCACTGAAAAAGCTACAAGCTATCTAGGCTAGTTTTTTGACTTTTTAGAACAAAAATGAAAATGGAATTATAACTACTGATTAAGAAGCACAATTAAGATCTAATGAACTACCACTAATCAAATAAGCACTGAAATACTCAAAATAAGCAGAATGAACAGTAACAGTAACCAAGCTACACTAATTAAGCTATAAAATTCAAATTTTTGACTAGAAATGAAACATAAACTCACTTTTGGCCTTAGCTAAACAAAGGCACCAACTTAATGGCAGCTACAAGCTCCTAGCTTATCAAGGATAAGCTAGGTAAAGTCCATCTTGCCCCTCCATTTCCGGCAACTTCCAAAAAGCTTTCCACATAATGCATAGGTATAGATTTTGATATTTAGATTGCTTTGATCAACCAAATGAACTCACAAAAGCTATACACAGCTAGTATGAGCTTCACAAATACTGAAATAAGGGTTATGCTTCAAAACTGCTTATTTGACAAGCAGTTTGACTTTTGTTGACTTTTTAGAAAAGTTGAGACAAAATCAGTTTAAGCTAAACAAAAGACTCACAATAAGCTAGGAAGCTTAAATGAGCTTGTTCTAATAGAAAAAGGGCTTAATGTAACAGAAATATAGCTTATAAGAAACAATGAAAAAAAAGGGGACACTATGAAACTTCAAATCAAACTTTCATTAATATTTAAATTACTGATTACATAAAACCATTACAACTAAAAAGCACTGAATTACACTAAAAACATAAACTTGACTTAAATTTTAACCCTAATTTATACTAAGAAAAAACTTCAAAAACTAGACTCTAACTACTCTCTATGTGAAGAATGAGGCTGCTATTTATTGACTCCCCAAGAGCTAGGGTTTCTTCCAGGAAGCTTCAGGATATTCATTCACGACCCTTGGATCATTTCTTGCTCACCACTTTAATATCTTGGCCGTTGATTGGATGTAGTGGAGATACCAACATGGAGAGTGCTGGGATTTGTGCCATCTGTCATTCCCTGATCTTCCAGAAGCTTTGTAGATATTTTAGGTGGGGTAATAAATATTGCTTGCAGGGTAATTCGTGGGGAAGGAGAGGGTACAGTAACTGGGTAAGTTTTTGGAGGGAAAGGTGGTTTTGGGGTTGACTGGGTTGGCTGTTATTGACTTCGGGTTATTTTAGGGAAATGGGTATTCGGGTGATGTTTGATCCGGTTTTAGTTAATTTTGGGCTGGGCTAGTTGTGTGTTGGGTTTGTGAGTATATATTTTTTTTTGGTTGGGTTGGGTTTGATATAAGATGGGTTGGATTTTTTATTCAAATCCGGATGATAGTTTAGAGTTAGAAGGACTAAAATTGTATATTTGGAAATTATGGGGACCAAATCTGCCAATTCTTCAAAATTAATCAAGGGACTGATTTTGTAATTTCTCAATGATCCAAGGGCCGTTCTTCAAAAATATTATCTTTGACGAATCTTTCCCCGGCTTCGGCTCTATAAATATCTTTCCACGTCTCGTGCTCGTGTTTTCTGGATTTTTCTTCGTTTTTGTCCTTTTTCTTTTATCCGTTGCCTGCATAAACATAGACACAAAAACACGAATATCTTTTGGCATTTTGGTTAGTTTTTGGTCATTTTGGTCAGATTTTGGTCAAGAAAAGGTATGTGTTTAAGCACATACCAAATTCCCCCAGACTAAGATATTGCTGTGTCCTCACGCAATGTTATAAAAACACGTTTTTTGAAACCAAAAATTTCCAACCTCTTTTTACTAACTTGGAAAAGTAGCAAAATTTTCAAAAGAGATTAAGAAATCTTATGTTCTAAAAACTCCCCGATTTTCCTTTTTATTCTATTTTTGTATTTTTCTCATTATTCATGTGACGGCTTTTGTTGACAATCATTATCTATCAATAACTTTTAGGGTCTTCGAGTAGGAAACACGACTCAAAGGAAGTGACCATACGGATAAAATTCGTCTTTCCTGATTTTTCACGAGTCCCCAAACTAAGCTTAAAAACGAAATCATTGTCATTTACAAGTTAGATTGCCGACACTACTTATAAAAGCTAATTGTGTATTACTTCTCGTTCCCAAATTCTTATTTTCCTCTATTTATTTTATTTTTGGTGAGAAATGAATTTCTTCATACTCTCGTTTCGATAAGTTTTAGTCCGATAAAGATACCTAGTTTAGACGGTAAGTAGTTTCCAAACCTTCCCTCGAAAACCGTTGCATACAAAAATGAGGTCCACATCAAGGTCTCTGATTTAACACGATTTTGAGGATATCCCTTTTATATACGACCGAAACAGCTCATCTACGAGTCCAAAGACAGAAGCTTTTATTAGGATACCCCCGGAGTCGAAGTTTGGCATTATAACACTTTATCCACATATTCAAGCACATTAACGTATTTAATCCTTGGCCCTTTATAACAATCACAACATCGGTTGCGAGCCGGCAAGATGTGATAGTCTATTATGACCTTGAAATTTTTCCTATGCCTTTATTAGAAGTCTACAACATCGGCTGCGAACCGGCAAGATGTAGAAAACTTTTTATGGCTTTGGATTATTATTATACATTATCATATTCATTAATTATTTGTGTTGCCAAACCCCAAGTCCTACGGATTTTATAACAATCCCAACATCGGTTGCGAGCCGGCAAGATGGAATAGTCTATTACACCGTAACACTGGCAGTACCTTGATGTGTACCCAACTTTCATAAGCAAGGATTCTCTAAGGAAGAAATAAAAACTAATTATCGCCAAAACCAAAATACCTTTAATTATTCCTAGATTACTATTATTGGGTGAAACAAGCTTATGGGAACAAAAAGCCACAATTAACTTCGATGAGCTCTAAAGAGATCCAACTACTCCACGTTTAGCTATATAACTTATAAACAACTCTATCATTTCTCGTTCTTCACAAATTTAAAATCTTAAATAATAAGATCCGCGAATGCTTAGCCTTATAATCAAGCCATGCATATATAAAGTCAAATATGGGAACTTGCAAACTCTTGAAAAGAATTCGCGTTTTATAGCTCCTTGTATAAAAGACTAGCACGAGCTTATAGATTATAATTGGTTAAGGGGACAAGCTAGGGCTCAACACGCCTGGTCAAATCAGAATTTTATTCCTACTCTCACCAGCGAAAAGTCAACAAAAATGTCAAAATTTATTATATTTTTGCACAAAAATTTTAAAATTTTTCTCATTTTTTGGATTTTTTCAATTTTTGAGGAAAAACGGGGTTGCGTGAGTAAACGGCAAAAATGCAAGGCAAAAATCAAATCGAAATATTACCCCCCCCCCCAGACTAAAACGAGACATTGTCCTCAATGTCTTAAAGGTAAGGGTTCTCCTACATAAATCTAAGGCCGTTTATTAATTATGCCAAAGATAAACGTAAAACGATAAGATTAAGGATATCGGATGAGCAACGAATGATGAAACTCGAGTGGAGAGAAGCAAACCACGAGCACGAGAGTCTTCATTCATCGGGCAATCCTGGACATACACAAACAACCACGAAACACAAGAAATGGAAGAGGTAGCCCTCCTCACGTCACTTTATTAGAAAATAGATAAGAAGATAGATGGATAAGCATGGGGTGCCTCCCACGAAGCGCTTGTTTAGTATCGAGTCGGAAAGCTTAGACTCGCCCCGAATTTAATTGTTCTTGGGGGAGCATGTGGAAAAGATACTCTCAATCGGACTTTTTTTTTATCAGTCGGAAAGTTCCACTCCGATGAGAAACCCTCGGTATTTTTAGAAAGAATAACCATAAAGGGTAATACCGGGGTCAAAGATGGTATCCTCACTCCCGATGGAGTGAAGGATGGGAGAAGTCACAGCATATGTGATGAAGAGCATAAAGATTTGGATTATTATGAAATACTCTTCATCATCAGCAGAAGTTTTGTCATCAAAAGTCTCGGGTGGGAGGGTCGGGATGAAATACTCATTAGAAAGTATACCTCCCCCCAGACTAATATCTTCCTCAAGATCAAAGTAGAAATGATCGTATTCCGGAGGAGATAACAAAAGAGAGAGTTCATCGGAGAACTCCTCGTGATAGAGATCATTCAATTCGAAGAGAAATGAATCATATTCGGGAGGAGAGATATGAGCATGAGAAGTGGTACTGCCACTACTCGTCTCCTCCGAATGATCAATATCAAAGTAGAAGGCTTCAAAAGCCGGGATAGAGAAATCAGAATGAGAAGTGGGATTGCCACTACTCTCGTTTTCAGCATCAAATATGAAACTCTCATATTCGGGAAAAGCATCCTCGAGCTCGTGCTCCAAAGGATCGAATGGCTTTTCCTTAACTTCTTCAATTACGTCTTCCGGGGGAAGGGAAAATAATGGTTTATCAA
This sequence comes from Artemisia tridentata subsp. tridentata, assembly GCA_021014915.2. Lineage (NCBI taxonomy): Eukaryota > Viridiplantae > Streptophyta > Magnoliopsida > Asterales > Asteraceae > Artemisia > Artemisia tridentata. The sequence goes on along the minus strand of CP139508.1, from coordinate 359,916,388 downwards.
CTTTCATTTTTAATAACGACACATCTTCCCCCGGATCACCATCGGGCTCGACAATTTCCGGTGAAATTGGAGCATCATCAAAGAACACCTCGAGCTCTTCCCTCGAGATAACACTTCCCTCAATCGGAGGAGAAGGATGGGAAGAGTCGGAAACGTTTGGTTCAGAAATCGGAGTGGGGGTTACAGAATCAATAATCTCAATTCGATAAACCGATTCCGGAGGTGGGACAAGTGGTGTGCTCTTAGAGCTAGCAATTTCCTCCACTTCCGTTGTGATCTCCGAATCTGGTTCATCATCATCAAGAATACTCTTTACATCCGCGGAACAACTCGCAAACCATTTGCTTGAACCGGGAGTAATTTTCATAGCCTTGAGTTCAGCACGTTTTTCAGACATACTCTTAACCGCAAATCTTGAAAGAATCGAATCGCTTCTTACGGGGTCAGATTTTTGATTAACCGTAGCAACGTTGCATTTATCGGTTAGCGGTTTAGAGTTTTGATTTATGTTAAACGTTACTTTCTCATTATCAACTCTTAAGGTTATTTCTTCTCCATACACATCAATCAAAGCCCGCCCGGTCCTCAAAAATGATCTTCCGAGAATTAGAGGAACCCGGGGGTCAGCATCAAAATCAACCACCACAAAATCGGCGGGAAAATGGAACTTCCCCACCTTGACAAAGACATCCTCGGCTACACCTTTAGGAAGGGTGATGGAACGGTCCGCAAGCTCGAGGGTCATGCAAGTGGGGGTGAGTTTTGGAAGAGAAAGTTTTTCCCAAACGGACAACGGCATTAGGTTAATACTAGCACCAAGATCGGCCAAGGCGTAGCATTCAACCATCCCCGGAAATTCACAAGGAATGAGAAATTTTCCAGGATCTCCAAGCTTTTCCGGAAGCTTTTTGAGAATTACCGCTGAGCAGTTTTCATTCAGAGGAGTTTTTGCTAATTCAATTAATTTTTCCTTGTTATTCAATAAACTCTTGATGGTGGAAACAAACTTAGGCATCAGAAGTAAAGCATCCGCGAAGCTTATATCGAAATGCAATTCTTGAAAGATTTGGAAGAATTTTTCCATTTGATTTGAAGCTTTTTCGCGGAGCTTTTGATCATTCAATCTCGATGGATAAGGAAGTGTTGTTTTTATGGGAGCTTTTTCGGGCTCAAGCACATCCTTAGGTTTAGAAGGTTGGACAACCGGAGGTTGGACGTTTTCGGTCCTTCCATTATTAATAGGAAGTTCCGTGTCCTTTGTCACCTCGGTCTCACGGACGACTACCTTGGGAGGAAGAGAAGAATCGGTAGTCGGAGCCGTGGGTCCATCATATGAAACACCACTTCGGGTGGTAATTGCTTTCATATCACCCCTCGGGTTAGCAATTGTGTTGCTAGGAAGAGAAGATGTACCCGAGGTTGAGGGTTGATTCATTTGTAAAAATCCACTCATCATTTGCTTAAGCTCGAGTGTTTGTCGAGACAATGTCGTATCAATCTCCTTCCGAAGGTCAGCTCTCATGTTGTTGATTTGACCTTGCATAGTTCGTATGCTAGCATCGGTTGCTTTCATATAACCCGCAAAGTCGGGAGAAGGTGCAACTTGGGGAGGAGGAGGTTGATAGACTTGTTGCGGTTGAGCTTGATAATTGTTTCCACGATTTTGGTTGAAGCTTTGATTTTGATTGTAACCTTGGTTGGTTTGAGGAAAACGGTTTTGGTTGTTTTGAACGGGTGGAAAACCGGGTGGTCCCATTATGTTACTAGCATTTTGAGGACGAAATCCTTGATTCTGATTGTAGTTTGCTGCTGCTACGGTAGCATTGCAAACTTGGCTATCGGTAGCTGTACAATTATAATAAGGATGGGGACCACCACATATAACACAAGTTTCTGTAACTGCTTTGACGGGCTCCGGTTTCTGATTCTGGAGCTTAAACTCTTTCATCATCATCCGGATAGCATCGGCAAGCTCGGCCATCTCCGATGGATGGGCCGATGAAGAAGAAGGGGTGGAAGAATTCACTTTCGAAACAACCGGTTTGTTTCGTGAAGTGGGAACTTTGGATTTGTTTTCGATAATCGTTAAGATATCTTTCGGCATTCGACTCAAAATATTGCCACCGGCGGCTGCATTGAATGAATCTTGATCCGATTGAGTTAAGGCATTGTAGAACGTATCGATTTGATGCAACTCCGAGAAACCGTGGTGTGGGCATTTTCGTAGGAGATCCTTAAATCGTTCCCATGCCTCACCAAAATTCTCATCAAATCGTTGCTTGAAATTTGTGATTTCATTCCTGGCATTAGTCATTCTGGACGGAGGAAAGAAATAATTCACGAATTTATGAACGAGATTTTCCCAAGTATGGATCGATTGAGGGGGTTCTTTTTCAAGCCAAATCCGGGCTGCCCCCTCTAGGGAAAATGGGAATAACATCAATTTCATAGTGTCATTAGTGACATCCTTATGATGGTTTGTGGAGGTCAACTGATTGAACCATCGGATGTGTGCGTGGGGATCTTCTCTTTCAAAACCATGAAATTGATTTCCTTGAACAATTTGTATCAAACCGGTTTTGAGTTCAAAATTTGTGTTGGTAATTGGTGGTATAACAATAGCATCTCCATATCCCACGGTGGGACATTGGAGTAACTCTTGCATGGTACGTTGATCCTCGGCCATTTCGGTAATGGGGAGATCAACTTGAGGACGTAACTCGGGTACGTTTACTCTTTTGCGTCGATGAGAACGACGAGTCGGTATTGGAGAAGATTTATCAATTAAGTGTGATTGAGAACGGGTGTGCATACACCAAAAATAAAATAAAAATTAAAAAGAAAAATAATTTGGAAGAGAAAATCTTTTTTTGGATTTTTTATATTAAAGGAAAAATTAATCACAATATTTTTGGTACCGATCCCTCAATCGATATCGTTTCTCTTAAGACTACTCGCAGAGTGGCGGAGAAGCAAAGGTCCGCTCGAAAGCTGATTAAAAACCCGCCTCTTTCGGTTTGCAATTTAATGTCAAAACCGTCCTTAAACCACTTGTATAGGTTGTAATCGAAAGATAATCCGAAATCAAATGATTTCACGATTGTTTTGTTGTTTTACGATTTTTTTGGTATTTTTAACACTTTAGGAAAAGTGTTAGTGGTTTTTTAATTTTTTTGGATTTTATATTTTTGAAAATATTTACAAATAAAACGATAACTTCCCGGGAGAAGGGTCTTCAAAACACGAATCGAAAAACGGAATCACGAATTCACGTCAACCTTCCCCGGCAACGGCGCCAAAAATTGATAGGTTTCAATCAATTTATATCCAAAGGAGAATTGCAAAGGAAATATGCAAAACCCGAGGTTCGTTGTCCCGATTGAAGATTGAATGGAATTGTGATTTCGGGATCGTGATTTGTGTAGTGAATAGTGAAAGAGTGGGATTTTTGGATTTTAAACTACAAATATGAAATTACTAATAAAAACAAGCTATTAAACTAAGGGGTACAAGTTATCTAAGCACACGGTTCTAAAAACGAAAATTTAAACTTTAAAACTAACGTTACGAATTTTAAAAACGTAAATAAAAGTGAAATTCTAAATTCTAAGTTCTAAAATTGCAAAATAATTTCTCTTAAATCCTAAATATAAAAAGAAATTTTTGTAAAAAAGAAAAATATTTTTTTGACTTTTTAATAATTTTTTATGAATTAAAAACTAATTTAAACTATTTAAATGATTTAAAAATATAAAAACAACTTGGAAAAATCTGGAAAATTCTGAGTAATTTTAAAATCAACGAAGCTATCTAGGAAAAATAAAATCAGAACAGGAATAAGCTTAAATAAGCCAAACAGTACAATTAGCACTCTTGAAATAAGCACAAATTAAGCAAAACTTGGCCAGAAATTACAAGAAGCTCAGGGATGATTCAAGTAACTATTTGAAGCTTAATTCAACACATAAGAGTCAAATAAGCTCAATCAATAAGCTGAAAATCAGCTGCACAGTTAAAAACTTATGACAGATGCAGTGATCAAAAGGCCAAATTGCAGCTTAATTATAAGCTAGTCCAGAGCTTAATTTGAGAATCCAATGGCAGAAGCTAATAGCTTATATGACAGACTACTTATATTCCTAAATTGCCCAAAATCTAACCACAATTGCTATGCTAATTGGGGCTGAGATCAGATGCTAGTAGGATAGATAGCTGAAATGCAGACTTAAGCAGTCCAGGGGGCTGATTTGCAGATCTCAAATAAGCTATCAGATAAGCACAAATTGGGAAACTAAACTTAGATATCTAAAGCTAGTACTACTGGCTATTCAAAAATTCAAAAATCAAACATTTCCATCCACTAGATAAGAAGATAATTGGCTGAGAATAAGGGCTGTTTGAGCAAATGTGTGCAGGTCTGCTAGTTAAGGTCTGTAACAGCAGACTTGTGTTTTTGATCCTAAAATGCTCAAAACTTGATGGAACTTGGCCAAATCTTGAATTCACACTTGAACAACTATAACCAACCTTAAAGTACCAATACAACTGATCAAATAATGCTTAGCTTATAAATAGCTTATAAGGGCAGTTAATGAACTAATTTTTGCACTAATCCACCAAAATTCTTAAAAAGCACCAAATCAACTTAAATACTCACAACAACAGCTTAATCCTCCTAAGATAAGCTCAACCAAAGTTCATGAAATGACAAAGGAACAGTACCTACTGATTTGGGTCAAATATCACTTTAAAACCAAACACTCCTTTCTTGACTGTTTTTGAAATTTTCAAAGAAACCATCCAATGTTAAGCTAAGATTCTGAATACCACTTAACTACTAGCTTACTTTAACCCTATTAATCAACTTTTAAGATCAGAATAAGCACTGAAAAAGCTACAAGCTATCTAGGCTAGTTTTTTGACTTTTTAGAACAAAAATGAAAATGGAATTATAACTACTGATTAAGAAGCACAATTAAGATCTAATGAACTACCACTAATCAAATAAGCACTGAAATACTCAAAATAAGCAGAATGAACAGTAACAGTAACCAAGCTACACTAATTAAGCTATAAAATTCAAATTTTTGACTAGAAATGAAACATAAACTCACTTTTGGCCTTAGCTAAACAAAGGCACCAACTTAATGGCAGCTACAAGCTCCTAGCTTATCAAGGATAAGCTAGGTAAAGTCCATCTTGCCCCTCCATTGCGGGCAACTTCCAAAAAGCTTTCCACATAATGCATAGGTATAGATTTTGATATTTAGATTGCTTTGATCAACCAAATGAACTCACAAAAGCTATACACAGCTAGTATGAGCTTCACAAATACTGAAATAAGGGTTATGCATCAAAACTGCTTATTTGACAAGCAGTTTGACTTTTGTTGACTTTTTGGAAAAGTTGAGACAAAAACAGTTTAAGCTAAACAAAAGACTCACAATAAGCTAGGAAGCTTAAATGAGCTTGTTCTAATAGAAAAAGGGCTTAATGTAACAGAAATATAGCTTATAAGAAACAATGAAAAAAAAGGGGACACTATGAAACTTCAAATCAAACTTTCATTAATATTTAAATTACTGATTACATAAAACCATTACAACTAAAAAGCACTGAATTACACTAAAAACATAAACTTGACTTAAATTTTAACCCTAATTTATACAAAGAAAAAACTTCAAAAACTAGACTCTAACTACTCTCTATGTGAAGAATGAGGCTGCTATTTATAGACTCCCCAAGAGCTAGGGTTTCTTCCAGGAAGCTTCAGGATATTCATTTACGACCCTTGGATCATTTCTTGCTCACCACTTTAATATCTTGGCCGTTGATTGGATGTAGTGGAGATACCAACATGGAGAGTGCTGGGATTTGTGCCATCTGTCATTCCCTGATCTTCCAGAAGCTTTGTAGATATTTTAGGTGGGGTAATAAATATTGCTTGCAGGGTAATTCGTGGGGAAGGAGAGGGTACAGTAACTGGGTAAGTTTTTGGAGGGAAAGGTGGTTTTGGGGTTGACTGGGTTGGCTGTTATTGACTTCGGGTTATTTTAGGGAAATGGGTATTCGGGTGATGTTTGATCCGGTTTTAGTTAATTTTGGGTTGGGCTAGTTGTGTGTTGGGTTTGTGAGTATATATATATTTTTTTTGGTTGGGTTGGGTTTGATATAAGATGGGTTGGATTTTTTATTCAAATCCGGATGATAGTTTAGAGTTAGAAGGACTAATATTGTATGTTTGGAAATTATGAGGACCAATTCTGCCAATTCTTCAAAATTAATCAAGGGACTGATTTTGTAATTTCTCAATGATCCAAGGGTCGTTCTTCAAAAATATTATCTTTGACGAATCTTGCCCCGGCTTCGGCTCTATAAATATCTTTCCACGTCTTGTGCTCGTGTTTTCCGGATTTTTCTTCGTTTTTGTCCTTTTTCTTTTATCCGTTGCCTGCATAAACATAGACACAAAAACACGAATATCTTTTGGCATTTTGGTTAGTTTTTGGTCATTTTGGTCATATTTCGGTCAAGAAAAGGTATGTGTTTAAGCACATACCAGTAGCTTTGGTTGGGAGTTTGAATCTAAAGAATGCGGAGCAGGCTTCGGAGATTATAAATCTCCGCGGGCAGAATGAGGTCCTTAATCAAAAAGTATCTGGGTTAGAGGTTCTCTGCGGTACATTGCAGCAGCAGGTGAACGTTTAGATTGAGGAGAGCATGAAGCTTGCCTGTGCAGAGTTTGAGGAACACTTGGCGGAGTTGGACAAAAAATTGATCGCCATCAACGAAGAGTTTGACACGGAACTCTTCCCTCAATGTTTGAAGGCTGTTGAGGGTCATCGTTGGGTTATTGGTCACGGATTCAGGTATGTCTTCCTTAAATTTAAAGAATCCGAGGAACTGAAGATCAAGTTCGGTGGTTGCATTTCTGCGGCAATGAAGGAGGGGATCCGTAAAGGGTTGGAGGCCGGGGTTGTTCACGGGGCCAAGGGTGTTACACTTGAACAAATAGAAGCTTACGACCCTTCGGCGAAACAGCGTTTTGATGAGTCAGTGGAGAGGTTAGCGAATGTGTCATTTTCGCTGCTGAACTCTCTTGAGGCGTGTAAGGATACCCCTCTTGAATACCTCATGGCGCAGCTGGTATTAGAGGAGGATCGCCGGCCCGGGACTACGGAGTTTACTTTTAAACCCCTGGTTGCGGAAAAGCGTATTCTTCCGGAGGCCATAGTCAGGTTGGTGACCCGCCGTCCCAGGGCCTTTCAAGCTTACAAAGAGTATAAGAACAAAAGGTATGGGAAGGAGTTTGATTATGGCGAGAAGGGTCTTGCCGCAGTCATTCCTGCTTCTACCGGGTCTGGGCCTTCTTCCGTTGTTAAGCCAGTTTCCGTTGTTGAGCCTTTGAACGTTGTTGCTTCTTCCGAGCCAGAGACCACCTTATCCGGGGATGGTGGTGTTAAACATGATGACATGTTTGATCCCTCCGTTCTCCAATCCCAAAATATTGAGGATTAGTTTTCTGCGGCTGTTTCATGGGGGATATTTTGACTATATCTGCCCTGCCGCGACCTTGTGAAGCTTTTTAATCTTGACTCTTTGGAAGTGTACTCCGGATGAATGCATCCGTGTATTTTGTAATCTTTTGATGAATATAACTTAAACCTTTTTGATGTGTCTTATCACTTGGTTTTTTATGTTACATATTTGTTTTTGTCGGGGCTTATATGGCCGGACTTAATTTACTATCTCTGTGTGTCCGTACTTAGGATTTCCGGGGATAGCTTGGTAGGTCAATGGGTTTGCAATACCACTTATATGCCTTAGTTAATTGGAGGTGCAATGTCCTCATGCCGGGCTTGCAATGCCTCTTACGCATTTTTAGAACTGCGGAGTTGTTTTCCGACTTACGTATGTTTATGAAAAGTAATAATAAGACATGACAAGTAAATTTTTAGAAAATTTGTGGAGTTGATCGGACTCCACATATCAATAAATAGGAAATTATATGAATACAAGATGACTAGTGGTAAACTGAATTCCCGTTGCCGGATTGAACCGCGGCCAGCTACAAAAGATGGGAATACTTACATTAGATTACAAGTAACATCTTTTGAGATTCCGGATGTTCCATGTCCGGGGTAGATCTTGTCCGTTTTGGTTCCGGAGTTTGTATGCTTCTTTTCCCAATGCTTCAACAATTTCGTACGGACCCTCCCACTTGGGGCCTAGCTTTCCGGTGCTCTCAACCAAGCTGGCATCGTTGTTGCGGTACACAAAGTCTCCCGGCTTGAATGTTTTGCCACGGACCTTGGCGTTGTAATACTTCTCCATTCTGGACTTGCTTCTTGCCTCCTCAATAGACGCGACTTCTCACCTTTCTTCCAGAAGATCTAGGTTCACCTGTAAGGCTTCCTCGTTCGCTATTGGGTCAAATAGGGCACATCGGAGAGATGGCATGCCAATTTCCACAGGGATCACGGCCTCCGTCCCATAGGTTAGTGAGAATGGCGTGTCCCCGTTGCTGGATTTTATCATTGTTCTATGCGCCCAGAGGACATGCGGCAGCTCTTCTAGCCAATCCCGGCTTCCTTGGTCAATTCTTGCCTTGATCCCTTCTCCCAAGCTTCTGTTAGCTCTTTCAACTAAACCGTTTGCCTGCGGATGTCTTACTGATGCGAACCGCTGTTTGATGTTAAGCTTTTCACACCAGTCTTTGAAGGGGTTGTCCCTGAACTACTTGGCATTATCCGCGACTATTTCCCCCGGCAAGCCGAATCTGCACACACGATGTTATCCCATACGAACTTTTTGACCTGATTGCCGGTGATGGTTACGAGAGCTTTGGCTTCGATCCATTTCGTGAAGTAATCGATTGCTACTATCAAGTATTTAATTCTTCCTGGGGCTTCCGGGAATGGACCGCAGATGTCTATACCCCATTTGTAAAACGGCCAGGGGGAGGTGATAGGAGTCAAGTTGTGTTGGGGATTCTTGGAAACCGACAGGTGCACTTGACAGTCTTGGCACTTGTTTATTACCTCTCTTGCGTCCCTATGTATTGTGGGCCAATAATATCCGGACCTTAACGCCTTTGCCACGATAGCCCGTGGTCCGGAGTGCATGCTGCATGAACCTTCATGAATTTCTCTGATTACATAGTTTGCCTGTGTCGGACCCACACATCGTAACCACGGCTCCAGGAATGATTTGCGGAACAGGACTCCGTTGATGATGGAGTATTGTCTTGCTTTGATCTTTAGCTTTCTTGCTTGTTTCTGATCCGCGAGAAGTACTCCATCTTTCAAATATTCGAGGAGCGGGGTCATCCAGGTGATTCCTTCTTCTTCTACAACGGCCATCACTTCTCTTTCCTATATTGATTTTTCTTTTAAGACTTCAACCAGAACTTGCTTTGTTAGGTGGGTGAAGCTGGTGGAGGCTATTTTGCTTAGTGCGTCCGCTTGCTTGTTCTGACTCCGCGGAATTTGTTTTATGGAGAACGTGCGGAAGTTCTTGATCAAGGCTTTGGCTTTTGTAAGGTATCGCGCCATGCTTTCTTCTTTAGCCTCATATGCACCATTTATTTGATTCGTGACCAACCTTGAATCCACATTCGCATATAGGTCCTTCACTCCCATCTGTTCTGTTATCCTTAAGCCCGCCAACAATGCTTCGTACTCTGCTTCATTGATGGATGCATTAAATTCAAACCTTAAAGCATAAGTGAATTCTGTACCTTCAGGGTTTGTAAGGATTAGGCCTGCCCCGGATCCTTCTTGACAAGATGACCCATCAGTGTATAAGTTCCATGGCTCAACATACGGCAAATCTTCCGCGGTTGCTTCTGTTTCCGGGGTTTCTTCTTCTGGAACCTCTGCGATGAAATCAGCTAACACTTGTCCCCTTATGGCTGTCCGGGGTCTAAAATTGATGTCATGTCCGTTTAGTTCTATAGCCCATTTAGCCATTCGACCAGTATTTTCTGTCTTTTCCAGTATCTGTTTGATTGGTTGGTCCGTAATGACCACTATTGGGTGTGCTTGGAAGTATCTCTTGAGTCTTCTGGCCGCGTGCACCAGTGACATAACCAACTTCTCCATAGGGCTGTAGTTTATTTCCGGACTTTGCAATGTGCGGCTGATGAAGTAGATGGGCTCCTGACGCTGTCCTCTTTCTGCTAAAAGGACTGCGCTGATGGCTTCTTTAGCCGCGGATAAATACATGATCAATTCTTCCCTTGGTTGGGGAGCCGTTAGGGTGGGAAGATTGGCGATGTGTTGCTTCATTTCTTTGAATGCTTGCTCCGCTTCAGGTACCCAGTGAAAGTCGCTTTTCTTGATGCACTTCTTCAATGTTTTGAAAAATGGTAAGGATTTTTCCGCGGACTTTGACAGGAAACGGTTTAGACTTGCCAATTTTTCGTTTAAGCTATGCACTTCTTTAAGAGTCCGCGGTGAGGGTAGCCGGGCAACTACCTCGGATTTCTCCGGGCAAGCCCTGATTCCCTTCTTGCTAATTACGTGGCCCAAGAATACTCCTTCTTCTGCTCCGAAGGTGCATTTTTTTGGGTTTAGCTTCATGTTTATCTTCCTGAGTGTCACGAATGTTTCTTCCACGTCTCTTAGCATTTCCGCCTCTTAATGGCTCTTGATTACCAAGTCGTCAACATACACTTCAAGGTTCCTTCCGATCTGTCTTTCGAACGCTTTGTCCACTAGCCGCTGGTATGTGGCCCCTGCATTTTTCAATCCAAAGGGCATTTTCTTATAGCAAAAAATACCTTGGTTTGTGTGGAAGGAGATTTTTTCCTCATCTTCCGCGGCCATCTGAATCTGGTGGTATCCTTTGTATGCGTCCAAGAAGCACTTGAAGGTGTATCTGCAGAGTGATTCAACTTTCCAGTCAATCTCCGAAAGGGGGTAGCAATCTTTAGGACATGCTTTGTTTAAATCTTTGAAATCTACACACATTCTCCAGCTCCCGACACTTTTTTTCACCAAGACCGGATTTGACAGCCAGTCGTGGTAGTGGACTTCTTTCATTATACCGGCTTCAACTAATTTTGCAACATCCTCATTAATTGCCTTGTTCCGCTCCGGAGCTTGCCCCTGTTTTTTTTGCCTCACCGGGGCATACCCTTCCCGGATGTTGAGTTTATGTTCTGCTACGCTCCGCGGTACTCCGGTCATGTCAGATGGTTGCCAGCGAAGATATCCAGATTTCTCTTTAGTAATTCACACAGATCTTTCTTCCCCGGGTCCGTCAAGATTCCTCCGATGGTGACTGTATGATCTGAAAATTCTGGGTGTATTGCTACTTGAATCCCGTCCTTTGCCGGGGTTTCTTCAGGGTATTGCTGCGGCTGGGGTTCCACGACCATTTGGCATTCTACCGGGATGATTTTGTCGCTGCATAAGGTGACCACTCCGCCCTTGGTGGGGAATTTGATCATTCCGTGGGCCGTGGAAGGGATCATTTTTAGCTGTCTTATCCTCGGCCTCCCGATTATACTATTGTATTGAGAGGATGATCTAACCACCATGAAATTCATCCAAGCGCTTGCTGAGTTTTCTTCATCACTTAGGGTAACTTCTAACAGAATCTGCCCCAAGGGCCATGATAGTTCGCCACTGAAACCGAGAAGAGGGGCAGTAGCGGGGATCATCCTTTTCTTGATTCATGGACTCAGTCGGTTGAAGCAATGTTCATATAGGACTTCGGAGGCGCTTCCGTTGTCCACGTACATCCGATGTACGTGGTGTCCGCCCACCTCAGCCTGTATCACCAATGGATGGTCTTCCCAGTCGTCCTCCTTTATTGGAGGGAAGGATATCTCCAAATTAGGCCCGGTACTAGGAAGTACCTTCTGCTTCACAGTTCGTTTTCAAGGCTGTATCATGAATATCGCTGGGCCTTTGTCCTTGGTCGCGGCTTCCTTCTTGCCACCTTTAGCGGCCCCGCCCTTTTGGCTTCCGTTCTTGATTTCTTTTACCAAGTGTGCCAACTGGCCAGATCTGACCGCGTCCTCAATCTGCCTTTTTAATTGGAAACATTCGTCCGTATGATGTCCTTTTTCTCTGTGGAATTCACAATATTTGTCTTTATTTCTTGATTCAACCGGGCTTGCCATAGGTGGTGGAGCTGTGAACTTTACCGCGTCCATTGCTAGAATCTCCTTTGGTGTTTTTGTTAAGGGTGTGAAGCGGTCATTCTTTCTCCGGTCCGGCCTTGAATTCCTTTTGAATTCTGTTTTCCTTTCAAAATTCTGGTTGTGGGACGTCCGGGATCCTCCTTCGTGAGATTTCCATGAAGGGCGGTCTTGTTTTTTTCTTGACACATTTGCCGCGGCTGTTTCCCCACGGATGAAGGCCGTAGTGACCTTCCACATTTCGTCGACCGTCTTGGGGATTCTATCATTGAGTCTCCTGATTAGCTCTGGGTTGTTAATCCCGTGTACGAATCCCGAAACCTTCATGCACTCGGGGGCACCCTTCACGTGCATACTTTCTGCTTTGAAGCGGTCGACAAATGTTGCCGTGGATTCTCCTTCTTTTTGCTTAATGAGGTGGAGTTCCACCGGATATTTGGTGTATTTCTTCTGCTGGAGGAAGTAGGATAAGAAACTTCTGCGGAGGCCTTCAAAGTTGTCTATGCTCTCGGCCGGTAATTCATCGAACCACATTCGAGCATGACCCATCAAGGTGGAGTTAAACATGTGGCACCAAGTGGGCATAGCCCATCGTTCGACTTTGGCTGCGGTACAAAAAATTTTCAGGTGGTCTTCCGGATCTCCTGTTCCATCATAAGTTTTTACATTGGAGGGCATTCGGGTCCTTCTTGGGAATTCAAAGTTTCTGACCCTTTGCGTAAAAGGATCCTTGTCATCAATGTCGTACGGGCGATAGAGATCGTTCGCGTTTCCTTTGTTCTTCTCTAACCCGGCTTCCCAATATCCTCCGTCATAGTCTCCGTTTCCCTCCGGTGTCCGGTCCTTTCGACGCCTAGACCCAGAGTTAGCTGATCCAGACCCGCCGCCTTTCTCCCTTGAACGGGGGGCGTAGCTATAGGTCGGACTTGGGCTTCTTCTTGGGCTATCCGGACTTCCTTCCACAAAAGGTCGCCCATCTCGTCTGTAGCGTCTAGCTTCACCTCTACGCTCCCTTCGAGCGCGGCTCTTGGACTTCAGTCGGGAAAATACGTCCGGTTTTCTTCTCCCTAGACGTGACTTAACACCTTCTCTCCGTGCCCCTAAACAAGTGAATACGGCCGACCGGAGGTGCTTGGCCCCTTCCTCGTTATCTTCAGGTTCTTTACTAAGTCTGGAGAAAACACTCCGGGAGTAGGGACTTCCGGAAGGTTCAGGCCTCGCACTGGGGCTTGTCTTCTGCTTTCTTCTACTTCTTGATTCAACATATCGGGATGGTTCCCGGGAGTATGAATCCTCCCGTGACTCGTTCTCGAAGTCGAGACGGGTTTTTAATTGTCCCATTTTCTCCACATGGACTTTTTCAGCCATTAAGGGCAATAGTTGGTGGTAGTGCTTGTCGCAGAACGCCCTTATTGCCTCATCTGGAAGAGAGTCTGCATGTTGCTCTCCTTCTTTCCCCTTCCCCTTCTCATGGGTATTCCGTACTGTGGAAGGTTCTTGGGAAGGGGAAGGGTTGTTCTCTTGATTGCTCATGGTAAAGGTTTTTTTTTCTTCTTTGAAACGCAGTTATGTAACTGGTCCCACGGATGGCGCCAACTTGTTAGTACAAATCTGGGGCGCACCTCCAGACCTAGGTAAGATTAGCTCTGGATGGTGGGAATCTTGTACTGAGAACTCTGTAAGCTGCTAAGAAAAGTAGCACCGTTAGTCTTACCGCGGAAGGGGGCTTCCGCGGTTAGCCTCCGGTGTGAGAGTAAGTATATTGTTTGAGAGAGATAAGTTAAGTGCGGACTAGGTGAAAGTAGTTGCAGTTAGGTCGAGTAATAAATGAGATGGGGGTATTTATACTACCCATATACTTACTGTAGCTGCCTCGGGAATGAGCAGGCTGACACACGCCTTACCGAGTAGGTAAATGTCAGAGCGGAAGTCAACCTTCGCCTTACCATAGTAGGTGAATGTCAGATCAAGTGGGAGACACAATCCCACGAGATCTGGCTTTCGGCGGGCTAACCGCGGCTGAATATATGCTATGCCCCGGCCTAGAGAGGTCGGGGCGCGTTCTTATCTTGGCTTGGCAAGACTGGAGTCTATAGTGTGTATTGAATCTGCCGCGGTTATTGTATGAGCATGCCCGGCCCAGTATGCTGGGTCTAGGGATACTATACACGATCAGTTTTTATGCATGCTTTGGATATATATGCAATTATGCATTTTCGGAAAGAAATATATGCAAAAACCCCTAATTTTATCCATGGGGCTATAAAATATATGTTAGCAAAACAAGTAAAATGAGCGAATTAGAGATAACCAGTAAAAAATTGTTAGTTATGTAAAACAAGTTGTGTCGGGTTAATGTACCTATATCTTTCATAGGTAGGTCATAAGAAAATATACTAAGATAAATACAATTAAGTTTGAGTTTATTAAATTAAAAATAGATTAACATGTGCTTGCATAATTAAAAAAAAAAAAAAAAAAAAAGAAAAAAAACTGTAGTATTTTTACAAGAAGTACCTTTTAAAATGACAATTTCAAAATATCATTATCATTTTGATACATTTTTTATGGTTTTCGATTAATTTAAATCATTTAACTATCGTCTAGGTTAAACTCGTCATTTCTAAAAGGTGAGTTTTAGGGCACTTTCAACGGTTAACGCAATAGTGCGTTAAAGGAAGAAATTGGGTGCGTTAACGCACGTTAAGGGTTGAATGTGTGCTGCGTTAACGCGTAACCCCTTAACGCTGCGTTAAGTGTAGTTTGTGTAAAAAAAAAAAAATCACTTAGCCCCCTCCCAACGTCTCTTTAGCCCTTTGAATTCAACCAAAAAAAAATTCAAAATGCCCCCTTGCGTTTTTAACCGTTACAAACGGCTATAGGGGTGTAATCGAGCCGAGACAACTCGCGAGCAACTCGAGATCGACTCGAAAAATACTCGATTTGACTCGATTTTAAACGAGTCGAGCTCGAGCTCGAGTTACTCGTGTAAGATGTCGAGTCGAGTTCGAGTTCTAAGTTACTCGGCTCGTGAAGCTCGCTAGCCTTAACGAGCTTTAATAAAATTACATATATACCCTTTATTTACACATATATTTACTTTCCATTTTCTTTCATATAAAAGGGAAAAGTTACGAGCCGAGCCGAGTCAAGTTTCGAGCTCGAGTTTTTCATAAACTTGATTTTATTTAATATATACGAGCCGAGCCGAGTCGAGTTTCGAGCTCGAGTTTTAGTGATCGAGCCGAGCTCGAGCCGAGTTTCGAGCTCGAGTATTATATGTCGAGCTGAGCTCGAGCTTGTCAATACTCGACTCGACTCGGCTCGTTTACACCCCTTACGGCTAAAAATAAATAAATAAAATAAAATAAAAAAATCAAAACCACTTTCACTCCCCTATAAATACCCATTTAACACCACAATTTTTTTCACACTTCCACAAATTAATCTAATACATCATATACTTCCATCTTCATTCTTCCAAAAAAAAAAAAAAAAAAAAAAAAAAAAAAAAAAAAACTTGTTCATTCACAATGGATCCGAATCAAAGTCCCGAAGGGCAAAAGAAATACGCGACAGAGAAACGCATATTCAACTTCAACGAGACCTTATGGAGCATCTTTGGCAGAACCACCTTCAACATCAACATCAACAACAACAATATTCCGAAGACGATGAATAATTATTTATTTCTTTATCATTTTTTTTTTTTTTAATTTCGTTGTAATTTTTTTTATTAAGTATGTAATGTAGTATGTTTTTAATGAATGTTAAGTTTTTAATAAATGAAGTATTATTATAAGTTTAGGGGTTGAGTTTGAAAATATTTGATTTAAAGGTGAGTTATGATTGAATGTGTTTTTTTAAGTTAATGCTGAAAAGGTTAAAGTTGACGTGGCGGTGTGTTAAAGTTTAACCCTGTGTTATGATTGAATATGTTCTTATAAACCGCAAAGATATAGAAAAACAATGGATGCATGGGAAAAGCGATTCCAATTTATTTCACCTTCATGGATAGACTCTAAATGTACGTAATAGATGAATCAAACATCCTAATAATTTTGTGTTTGAAAAAAAAATTCAATGGGTTAACAAGAGAAATTAGGTTCACTTTATAGACAATAACCATTGTTTGTACAAAAGTATATGGAGTAGACATTAATAGATTGGCGGGTACCACTCAAACCCGTGTACCTTTTTGGTACCG
Organism: Artemisia tridentata subsp. tridentata; assembly: GCA_021014915.2. Lineage (NCBI taxonomy): Eukaryota > Viridiplantae > Streptophyta > Magnoliopsida > Asterales > Asteraceae > Artemisia > Artemisia tridentata. Next base: position 359,900,030 of record CP139508.1, on the reverse strand, counting down.
AACCCCTACTTAAGTATATTGAGTAGACATAATTTAAATATCCATAAAACAAAAAAATTATCGTTAGAGAATTATAAAATATTAAAATAAAAATGTGACATTTTAGTGTTTGTACTTTGTACCATGCGTATCTACAATTCCATAATACTTTATGATCAATAATTTATTTTTGCTTTTCTTAATAGGAAGTGTCGTCCAATTCACGATATCACAAAAAACATCACGAAAAATAGTTATATGTGAATAATTGATGTCGCAAATAAAATAAGTGTTTCTAGATATATACATATATACCAAGCTAAAAAACATTGTATTTGATAACTTTTATAAAAATCATAGCTTTTAGTGCTTTTTCAAGTATAATGCTACAAAAATTCCATTGTTTATCCAAAGATATGTACAATACTTATTACAAGAAACATTTTATTTTTATATTAATAAGTCATGTAGTTTTTTCTTTACGGAAAACATTCATGTTAATTATTATGATTAGTGCATTTTTGATAAAAAAAAAAAAAAAAAAAAAAAAAAAAAAAAAAAAATGGATAATACTTTTAGTGGTTGGATAAATACTCTTAGACCATGTGTAGTGGGGAGGAGTGGAGAGTGGGGGGTTGTTTGCCACGTGGCATGTGGGGTATTATGGGGCGCTGTTGAAAAAGTGGTGTAGTGGAGAGTGGGGGGTTGTTGGTGCTATTTTACAGAAAAAACAAAAAAAAAAACACACACAAACAAAGCAAGAAGGGGCGCGGTCAGAACAACTGAAAATGCAAATTTTGGGGCAACAGCACCCCTGCGTTTTCGAGCTGGGGCGCTGTTGGTGTGTTTTTTGGGGTCTAACAACGCCCACTACGGGCAGGATAAATACTCTTAAAGAAAATGTTACTAAGATATGGTTTAGAAAAAAACTAATAGAAGTATTAAATTATTTTCTAATGTTTTATAGAATATAACATAAAAACCAGAATTTTAAGAATTATTACTTTCATTGTCGACATATCATTCATCACAATATCACATATCATTCATCGTTTTATTTGAACCTTTCAAATATGGTACTTCATCGATCTGAAAATGATACCACATTAAATCTCGATCTCTACTATATATATAGCATTTATGACTACTATTTTTAGAAGTCATAAAATTTTAAATCTATACCCGCAATCTATTATTATGAGTTATTTTTTTTAAATATCCATATTAATACAAATAATAATTATTCATTATAGTTATCAAATTTGTAATTGTACACGTTAATTTGAACATTAAAATTTAAGTTTTTTTTTTTTTTGAACAGTGAATTTCATTAATAAAACACCCCTAGCAAGGCGCTAAGAGGCGGCGAGAACAAACAAGAAAACAAGAAAATGATTACATCGAGAACGTACACCAATTTTCCCATTCAAATGACTCAAATTTCGACCTATGGTTAACCCATAAATAACTACTCGCCTTAATCTCTTTAATTATGCCCGCGATTGACGGCCTCTTTTGTTTAAAAACCACTTCATTGCGCTCTTTCCACAATGTCCAACAAGTCGCGAGAATGATGACGTACACCAGCAAAGCTTTTTTGTTGTCATTGATCGCCTTATGTATCTCAAATAAGTCTCGAACGTCAAACGCAAATATGGGAGGTATCCTACACTAACTCGAAATCGCCCCCCAAACCACGGCAGCCGTAAAACAAGAAGTAAAAAGATGCATACCCGTTTCTTCGCTGTCACCACAGAACCGGCAGGTAGTTGGATTGACCTGAATGTTTCTCTTTAACAACTCGTCCGCAGTCGCAATTCTTCCTCGAAACAGCCTCCATGCGAAGACATTGATTCTTCTCGGAACAATTTTACACCATTCGAAAGTACCTTCCACACCATTGATGTTCGAGGCGCTGCTGTTAGATTCCAGCAGCTTGCGGATTGATCTGCACGTGAAAACGCCGCTCCTGTCAGCCCCCCACTTCCAGTTTGATCCATCAAATTGAATGAGACTTCTGAGATTGATTCCTTTTGTGATTAGAAATCCGTTAACCCCTGCAATTTCACGCCAAACACCGTTGGCAATTTTGTTGTAAGGAACAAACGCTACACGTCTATTACTTTCATGCAGCGAATATACCACACGACGCCAAAGATTGAACGGTTCAATCTTGTATCGCCAAATCCATTTAGCTAGAAGGCTTTTGTTCATATATTCTAGTGTCGACAACCCCAGCCCCCCATCTTTAACCGATCTAGTTACATCACTCCTTTTGACCCAATGAATTTTCGCTTTCTCAGTCGAACCACCCCAAAGAAATCGCATTCGAAGACTCTCGAGTTTATCAAGAATAGCTTGAGGAGCCTTAAAAAGCGAGAAGTAATATATCAGAAGCGAATCGAGCACGGCTTTAATCAACACAAGTCTTCTACCCATCGAAAGGCTCGACGCTTTCCAAAGGGACAAACGACTCTCGAACACCTCAATAACGGGATCCCAATTTTTTATGCGGTTCATATTTGCGCCTACCATTATCCCAAGATGTTTGAACGGGAAATCTCCAACTCGACATTTGAAGAAGCCGGTACATCTATCAAGCTCGAGATCATTCACGTTTAGGCCATAAAGGCTGCACTTTTCTAAATTCACCCGAAGCCCCGACACAACATAGAAAACCCGAAGAATTCTAACAAGGTTGCGTATATTGGCTTCACTCCATTCCCCTGCGATAATAGCATCATCCGCAAATAGAATATGCGAAATAATGGGTCCATTATGCGGACATTTTAGGCTAGCAAACACGCCTACATCCACAGCTCTAACCATCATGGAATTTAGGGCTTCCATAACCAAGATAAAGAGAAAAGGCGAGAGCGGATCTCCTTGCCTAACCCCCCTCTCTGCTTGGAATTCCCAAGTTGGCGTACCGTTGATGAGAACCGAAGCGCGAACCGACTTAAAACACCCCATCACCCATTTCTCCATAAATCCGGAAACCCCATTTGCCTCAATATGTCATCGATGAATCTCCAATCTACGGTGTCGAATGCTTTCTCGAAATCAATTTTAAAAAGAAAAGATTGTTTTTTGTTTTTCTTAGCCCACGCAATTACTTCGTTAAGGATCAAAGGGCCGTCGAGAATTGAACGGCCCGCAATATAAGCAAGTTGTTTGTCCGACACAACCGAACCCACAACACACCTAAGGCGGTTCGCCAACACTTTCGATATCACCTTCGAGATGCAACCAACAAGACTTATCGGCCAGAAATCCCTAAAACCTTGAGGGTCTTCGATCTTGGGGATGAGGTGAATGAATGAAGAACCGCAACCCCTACTAATTTCCCCACTCGTATGGAATTGCATAAGGACATTAAAGAAATCATCACCCAAAATATCCTAATAATGCTTGAAAAATGAGAAGTTGAAACCATCGGGACCGGGGGCCTTGTCCCCACCACAATCCCACACCGCCGCCTTGACTTCATCTCGAGTGAACGGAGCAATATGTGGATTTTTGAACTTTTCTCTAAAAAATTTCCAAGCCTCTCTTTTCACGAACGAAGGATCCGTGACCCAAACTCCATCGATGTTCAAGCCGTTAATTCTAGTACCTGAGATATTCAAGTTACACATGCCATGAAAAAAGGCTGTGTTTTCATCACCGTCGACAACCCATTTGATTCTCGCTTTTTGTCTCAAATCAGCCGCATTAGAGAGCTCTAACTCCTGCCATTTCGCTTTACACAAGGCCCATTGATCAAGACCCGCCCCATCAATAACACCAGCCTCTGCCTTGTTCTCCCAATCTTCACATTCTTTAGCCAACGAATCTCTTTCACCATCTTCTGTACTTTTTGAAATAATTCTCCACTCTTTAATCGCATTTTTTATGTTCCTCAACTTGTTCATAAGCTTCACATCAGCCTTATGATTTGCGTTTGAGTCCGAGGTAAGAGCAGCTTGCATCACAACATCTTTGAACCCCGGTTTTTTCATCCACGAAGAAAAGAATTTGAAAGGAGGCGGACCATAATCCACCGCCGACGTCTTTAGGATAAGGGCACTATGATCCGACCAAGACCGAGGGAGCGCCGTGAGAGACGCATCTGGCCATTTTTGCCAAAACGAGTCACTTACAAGAACCCTATCGATCTTGCTGAAGTTCTTTCCGTTACCCCCGGTGAACGTGAATCTCTATCCTCCCATTCGGTATTCTTTCAGAGAAGCTAGAAAAACAAACTCGTTAAAGTCTCTTGCCTCCGCAGCATCAAACACCGACCCCATCCTTTCGTCTCTATTTCGAACAACGTTGAAGTCACCTGTCAAAACTAAAAACCCCTCTAACGAGGGAATCAGCCCAAGAATTTCGCTCCAAAGAGTTCGTTTGTCAACGGAACTCTGAGGAGCATAAATATTAATGAGACAAAACTTATCATTACTTCCTATGAACGTTCCTTTCACCAACAGGTAGTTTCGCGACTTGATAGTGTCCGAAATCGAGTAGCAATTAGGATCCTAGAGGCAAAGTAAACCTCCGGAACGACCACACGAATCGACAGCCACCGATTCCACCCTCCCTCTACCCCATAATTTTCTAACTGGAAGCCTATCAGTGGACCGACATTGGGTTTCCTGGATACAGAGAAACTTACAGCGATGTTTCCTTCTTGTTGAGCAAATCCACTCAATCTTCTCATCACCAAATCCCCTTGAATTAATGGACATTAAATCCATTAATTCAGTTCTTGACTCCTTCTCCCCTGATCACTTCACTAACCTGGTCTTTGAATCCTCCGAGATTAGCGTTTATGGCTGCCGCAATCTTCAATGTTTCATCAACTTCCATTGCAATTTCCAAATCAGAGAGGGGCACCTCTACCGGAATGGAAGGCACTGGAATCGCCGATCCCTTGGAGCACCTTCGTCGTCTTCTCCTTCACCCACGACCACTGCTTCCAGTTTGATTTTCAGCTTGAATTTCACCAGTGTTATTTGCAATAGGAGTGGATGCCAAGGGTGAAGATCGCCTTGATCTCTTCTTATCCGATAACCCGATTTCAATAGATGATCCCAGATTAGTTTTTCCACTAAGACCCACGTCTTTACAACCCAACAAATCATCTTGGCCCACATTAGAGCTCATATCAATATCCCCACCTTCCTTTGAGCCTGGCCTACTAAGCCCAACCTCAGGTAATAACCCGGTTTGGTGCCCAGCGGAACCATTTTCAACCCGTGTCACACCTGGATCCGGGTTAGGATTAGGATCCGGATCCACCCCACAACGGTTGCCAGCCGACTCACCACCATTGGGAACAGGAGAACATGATTGTTCTTGGAAATCACCACACTCCATTTTTTTGGGAGACTCAACTATCTCTCCTTCCTCCGGCGACTCCACCTCTTCTACCACCTTATCACCACCGCCTTCCGCCGCCGGCGAAGAAGATGGATTTTTACCAGCTTCCAATATAAAATCCGGGGCCCAATTCCAGATAGCTTCACGAATGATACAACGAAATCGCTTGCCATCCAATTCCACAACCAAAGATTCATTGATGGCCTCAAACTTGGACGATAGTATTGCTACATAGCTACTAGACATATCCATGTCACCGTTTGACGCCTCCGACCCGTGAATAACCTTCCCAAACTCTCCCGCAATCTTGTTGAACACTTTGGCTGACCAAAGATTCGGTGGCAAACCAATAATCTCCAACCACACTACTCTTTCAAATAAGTATGATTGACCCTCCCAAAGTTCAAGGCTAGACATGTGAGGTTTCCATTTGGTTTCGTTTGCAAGAAAATCCGCAGCAAGAGCATGAGACTCAAAACAGAGCAAAACCTCAAGCCCACCCACATGTCTAACATTGCATCCCACTCCAATGTTTGACAGCAAGTTCGGAAGCTTGTTCAAGGTTGCCAGGTCCACCGATCTGCCCAATAACGATTTGTGCATGAGATTTTTGCTCAAGCTGGACTCTTCCTGATTCACCATGATAACTTTCTCCTGGATGTTTGATGAACAGCCCACCGCATCGGCGAAAGACCTGCCCGGAACCGAGTACTTCCAGGAGTGATTCGGATAGGAGCTAGGTTTACCCAAGAAAACCGACGGAGGTTTGCTAAGGTTTACCGGAATGCGATTCCTATCAAATCTCTCCAAGTTAACACTCAGTTTCATGTGACCAATCTTAATCTTGCTTAACTCTTTTTCAAGCAGAAGTTTATCATTAACCCTTGCATATTTCGCAAACCCAAAACGATTGCCATCTCCATTTTTCCTTGTCGCCATATAAAAGTCCTTCAACACCTCATGGATTTCGAAATGGGATCTCAGTTCCTCAACCGAGCAATCGTCCGGGATGTTATCGACATAGAAGACCGTCCAATGAGTTGGATTCTGCCTTCGACCCCCGTTGGATTGCACGGCAGATCTCCCTTTTTTCTTGCGATTAACCTCCTCCCATTCTCTCTCACTTGGGTTTCTGTTTTGCATTATTATTCAAAATTTGACCTAAAAATCAAAGATTTTTGAAATGGTTTAGATGGTGAAATTGAATTTGGGTAAATGACGGATTGGTGATTTTGGAAGTGGGATTTGAAGGAATTTAAGTTTAGTGGATTGAAAGTGTGTTAATTTTGATTTTGATAATTTGAACATTAAAACTTAAGTTAAAACAATATGAGGTAAATTTGCACTCAGGTCTAGAGTAATAATGGTCATAGACTTTTTAATTACACATATGTATAATGATCATTCAATCTTTAAAAATTAATTTTGTAACTAAATATTTATATAATTATCACTACAGTAATTTTACACTAAAAAATTAGATCTCACGGGCAATTTTTAGTCATGTCTATAGTATAAACATTAAACATGGTGTATACTTAAGTTTTACGTAATTTATGAGGCACAATTACTATAGTCGGTGATTTTAATATATATTTTGTATCAAGTTACATCTCATATTTTTTATTAAAGAATGGCGTAAATTTATTTTCAATTTTTCATAACGAGTTGCATAATATAATTAAGTATATTCATTCAACTTTATGCATAAATATATTTTCATGACAAGTTACCGCTGCCAACAACCACCACCGACTTTTTCTTCTTTACTTTACAATATTACTATATATTGACGTTGGTTATTTTTGCTTTTTATATTTTTCTTGCCATCATCACAGCATTGCGCGGATAACGTGCTATGGTCGAAAATGTCAAGATTTCATTTATAAATTTCTAAAACATAGTAAGAGAATCAAGGATGACATGCTAGAAATAACTCTTTAAAAAACTAACATAACCGGTATGCATACGTTTATTTGGCAAAACTAGCTGTAAGCTGTAAACTGTAGGCTGTAAGCTGCAAAACTGTTAACATGAGCTACAAACTGTATATTTTTTTTTAATAAAAGTGTTTGGTAAGTTAGCTGTTAAATGTAATTATAAGATGTAAAATGACATAAAAGGACATATCTATAATTGTTAACAAATGTTTGGAGGATATATCAGTAATTTAAAGTTTTAACAGCTCCAAGATATTTAAAAAGCTTCATGAATCAGCTTTTCATTTAGGAGCTATTTGTTTGAAATAAAAGCTTGAAGTTAATGTATCCAAACGGAGCTACTTAGTTTAGATGAGATTATTTTGTAATAAAAGGCTAACAGCTCCCCCAAAAAGCCCTTACCAAACGGGCCCAACGTATATAAATACGTTTATTTTACAACATTTCTATTAAAAAGAAATTGTATGGTATGTTTTGGTGCGTATATTTTTTCTCTTCTTCCAAAAAATAAAAATAAATAAAAAGTAAAATAAAATAAAATAATAATAATAATAATAAAAAACTTGCTATAGCAGAAAAGGAGATGAAATTGGATATGTGTAAACGAGTTTCTTAGCTAATGGCGATACACAAATATATTTGATATATACACAACCTTATCGTTAGACCGGGTTTGAATGTGATTGTAGAATGTGGTGTAGGGTTGTGTAATTCCTAAAGTGTTTCGTCACCGCTACATCAACGTAACATTCCTCGCTCTTTCTGCCAACTTTGTTCCCATAATGATCACATTTCTTTTACTTTTTATCTATACTCCACCTAAAAATACAAACATATTTCACTTAAGCACGCACACATTTCACTTAAGTCGGTGGTGTAGACCACTCGTGATGGTTGTGAGGTGTAGTGATGTCACGCGTGAAAAGATGGTGCAAGGTAAGATTCACTCATAGTGCTGGCGAGGTGTCCGATCTTATAAATAACATATTGGCAACTTGTCGGATCTAAGCATTTCAAAGGGGAGGGAGTGGTCCACAGTTTACCAAACTTTGCCAAATTGCCACATCATCATCTACCAATCACAACACTCCAACTCAAAGTTTACCAAAGTTTACCAAACTTCACCAAAATGGTGGCGGCGGTCACCAAAGTTTACCAAATCCACATCTACCAATCACATTTTCCAATCCTTTAATATTTTGACAGTTAGCTTCTTGATTTCCACACAATCACATTCGGCAAATGTTACCGAAATTGTGATTTACCGAGTATTACCGATAGGTGGCAACGGTTTTGCCGATTGAAACCGAGATTTGCCGAACACTCACCGATGGGCAACTTGTCGGATAACTTGTCGGATCTAAGCATTTCAAAAACCGCACGAAATGCTAAATAAATGGGTAATGATATGTACATATAGTATTTTACTTTGCACACATTGAATTAATGAATAAGGCAAACAATACCCCATGTAATTTTATATGTGCAAAGTAAAATTACATGTGTGCATCAATTCCTTAAATAAATACCCCGGATGGATTTAAGACCACAAGTTAGTTTGGCCGTTTGGGAATGTTTGGTCAATGACGATAGACGTTCGACAATTAACTCAACATTTCACTTTTACTACTTTACATTACATTTGTTCCATCGTATGGAGACCAAATATCTCGTCAATATTACAAAAGGCATCTTTCGTACCTCAAATTATTGTAAAAGATCTCCAATAAGAATCAAAGCATCAAGGACTTATAACCCTTTTATGTGTTTATCAAGCTCGAGGATGCTTGTTGTCTTTATGTTGTGTTTACGCAATAGTTAACAATTCACTTTTATAATGGTTTGCAAGCAAATAGTTACCCGACAATGAAAACAAGAAAATTTAGTTTGATTTAACCGCATGTATTCTACCAAAAAAAAAAAAAAAAGTTACGTATATAGTTTCTATTACTATTTACCTATTTACGTATAAAATATGTCAACTAGCTACTTAGTATATTAGGTGTCAATGTGTCATAACTATCATAACAAACATTTGTCAACCCTAACACATCATGAATATACATTATTAATAGACACTATAGTACGTTTTTGTAACTTAAATTAGAAATAAATATCCAATTAAACACAACTTAATGTACTCCATCCATCTTCCCAACCTTATATCTCACTATACACAGTCTCATAATGAGTTGGTAGTTAACTCTAATTCATGAGATATAGAAATACAGATTCTAGGCACAAGAGATTTATGTGTAAACACTAAACACTACAATGTGTATGCATCTAAGGGTATTTTTGACGAAAATAACTGTTGCTGTAACTTGTAGTCGTAGATGGAGATGGAGTGGAAGATTAAAAATTAAGATTATTTTTATAAGATAGCATTTGATTTTGAGAGATTATAAACGATTATTTTTATAAAATCACTAATAAGTTATGTTTGCCAAATAAAACTTATATTTTAAGCAGTTTATTTTTTTTTATAAAAAATAAGCATATTTTTTTTTTTTGTATTTTTTGTGTGTCAAACATGCTCTGAATCTAAATATGCTTATGAGTGACTATTTTGCATAAACGTTGATTAAACCGACAATACTGACATGTTCGTATGCATCGACTTAAAAACAATTATGTTACAAATAATATTCACATCGATTCAACGATCCGCCCAAGAGTGTGAACATGACCAATTTTCTTTTTGCATACTTTTATTTTATGTATTCAAGTTTTTGTAAATAAGCAAAAGAAAAATGAAATGGTGTCCATAACATGAAGCACTAAACGCATAAGATAACAAGTGTTTGTGATTTGGTAAGCACTTTGCCGTTAACAATGCACGCTTAATGTTAATATTAACGCCCGTGAAACATGCACCGGGAAATCGGAGATTAATAGAATGTCGAAAAACGCGTATTATGGTTTAGTGTTTTCCAATATAAAACGTTACATTTAGACCCTTCCAAAGCTACTAGGTGCATGAAATAGTCCTTAGATTTTGTTAGAATGACTTTTTTCTTTTTTTTACTTTGAAATTGGAATTGAAGAGGATTAAATCAATTGGTCAAAGATTCTTATGTATTATGTGTTGGAAATGATTCTTGTTTAATGTTAAATGTTCAACTTTGGTTTAGTGGACTAGTTCTATTTTGGTTAAAGAATTTATTCGGAGGTTTAATCATTGTATAATGCAATATGAACGGATGAGGTTTTTTTTTTTCTTTCCGGTTTATCTTATGTTGACGCTGCGAGTTTTTAACTTAGATGTATACAGCTTAAGTAGATAATTTTTGTGATCGTCTCTGATCCTTTCCTTGACCACCCTTGAAGATATGTGTTTGGTAACTTTTGAATCTGAGACTTCTTGCAAGCATATAAGGTTGGTTTATGTAATGCAACATGTTAGCACTAAAAAGTAAGAAAACAAGCAAAATGAGGTTTGTTTGTATAGTGTGTATAATGTTTGGTTAACATTTTTGTGTTCTGAAACTGACAATAATATATAGAAGGTTAGTTGCTATTTAAACGTAAAATAAGGATCAAGTTTTCAATCTCTTGAATCGTACCCAGTTTTAGTCACTAAATTAATTATACTAAATACGACATACCATTTTGTTCAAATTACCTCTAAATGATGAAATGCATAAAAAAATGTAAAGCTAAAACATGTCAATAGGCCATGATACCCACCAAACAAGTACTGTGTTGTAATGTGACCATCAATAGCTCTTCCACAACGAATTAAAATGTTGGTATGTAACATTTTAAACTTCTTTTTGGGATGAAACAGAAAAAAGATACCATAAAGCATGATTCCCTCCGTCCCATATTAAGTGTCCATTTTCAAAATGCATAAAGTTTTAGAAAATTCCAATAACTACACTCTCCACCAATCAAATATCATTTTTACCCACTAAAGTCTCATCTCACTGGTTGTAATACAATATGGACATTTAATTTGAGACATCACAAGATTCTATTGTGGACACTTAATATGAGACGGAGGAGTAACATAAAGCATGATTGAATCATTAATAAATTCAGATTGCCCTCCTAATATTATTCCATATACACATGCTATTGGTCAACCCATCATGTTACATTGTTCTCTACTTCTCACACGCACCATTTGTCATCATGCCATTAGGTATGGGGTTTATCAATTTATTTTAAAACCTAATTTTCCATGTACCAAGTACCAACCAATTTTTCTCTCTCACACACGTAAAAAGGTTAAAAACATAACTGTATCTTGTTTAAAAACAAAGTTCACCTTTTATGTATACCTATTAGCGCATTGTCAATGCGTCACTCAATCTCTCTCTCATCACTCACTCCAAACAAATCTCATTATGCCACATTATTTATTTTCTCTCCCATCACTCACCTATATTTTTGTTGGCAGCACATCACTCACCACATCTCACCACTCACTTTTTTTTATTGGTGGCAGCACATCACTCAGCACATCACTAAATTCCATTCAAATTAAATAACATTACATAATACTAAAAAACTAAATTTCATCGTCTTTATCGTCCACCTCGAGGTATGGTAAGTGTTGAGCGAGAATATGCTCTATAAGATCATATCGGAGGCGAAAATGTGTATTCTCGTGTCGTATCTCGTCTAAGGCTGTTTCGTCAAACACCGGTTGGATCGGAGGATCCTGAATATGAATTGGCGATATTGCGGTACCGGCGGTCACGTATAATCATGTTGTGCAATATCACACACGCATACACTAGGTTTCTAATTCTGTCTAGTGTGTGTGGCCGTAAGGGTCGATTCAGTATACCCCATTTACCTTTGAGAACACCAAATGCCCGTTCAACATCCTTTCGAGCCGACTCTTGTACTTTCTTGAACTTTTTCTCTTTCGGGTCGGTCAGATATTTGAACGCTTTAACAAAAGTAGACCATGTAGGATATATGTCATCGGATATATAGTAGCCACGCTTGTACGTACGCCCGTTCACATGAAATGGGCACTTAGGTGCCGTACCATTACGCTCGGTGAGGAATAGCGGAGATTGCATCACAACATTAACATCATTGTTTGAACCCAGCGGTCCAAAGAACGAGTGTCATATCCACAAATCTTGGGACGCCACTGCCTCCATCATAATCGTGGGGTATTGATGATCACCCCTTTTATATTGACCCCTCAATTCGTTTGGACAATTCCTCCAAACGAAATGTGTGCAATCTAGGCTATCGATCATACCGGGAATGTGATGTCTCTCTTTGTGTGCTTCATACAAACGTGCAACATCATGGCTTGTTGGCTTACATAGGAAATCTCGACCGTATAACTCAATAATAGCGTCACAAAAATATTGAAGGCATTCACGTGACGTTCTTTGTGCCATTTCTAAATATTCATCAAACTCATCCGGTGGATTACCGGTTGCGAGTTGTTTAATGGCAGACGTACATTTTTGTATGGGTGTGAAACTTTTTTTCGCTCTACCATCATAACTTTCTTGAAAATACTCGTATCTAGACTCAACATCATGTGTGATTTTTAAAAATAAATGTTTAGGCATATGATACCTATCTTGGAAAAATGCTTCGTCGAATTTCGGATCGTCACAAAAATAATCACGATGCAATCTTTTTGCAGCTTTGACCCGATTGCGGTTTACTACTTTTTGTTTCGACCTTGCCGTATCTTCTTCCTCATCCTCCTCAATCGCGTTCATAAAAATCTCGAGACTACTATCGTTAGACCACTCGAACGGCTCATCTAACAGTATAGTGGAACCAATTCTTTTATGCTCCATATGATTGAATTTTTTGAGGTTGGTACGTTTTTTTTTTTTTTTTTTTTTTTTTTTTTTTTTTTTTTTGAGGTTGGTATGTTTTTTTTTATTGGTTGTGTGTGATGTTTGTATGAAAAATGGCGAGTTTTTATAAAATAAAAACTAGCCGTTTGGCTCAAATGGTACAAACCAACGTTCATATTTTCACTTCTCCCGTGCGTGACCATCTCACTCAATTAGGTCCCGTCCCGTGTTTTTTTTTGTCGGCGGCGGTGTTCCCGTGCCACACGCAATTAGGTCCCGTCCCGTGTGGTAACGTGGGCATTGCCAACCCCCTTAGAAATGGCAAATTGGCAATGGATCGGATATGAATCCACATCCATCTAGCTTTTCACCATTCACATTCATATTCACATCCATTTAACCTTAAATCATCCATCAATATTCATATCCATTTGATGAAACCGGGTAAAGGAATATCCATTGGATATATATATATATATATATATATTTTGAACGGCAAATTTATTATAACACTAGCAAGAAGCTAGAAAAAAGATTACAAGAAAGAAAGATTCGGGTCTTTCAACCAAGATATCCAATTCAACTTGAATTTACATGTATAAGAGCACCAAGAAAAAGAATCCGCCACAATGTCGTCAAAAATATCTGCCCTTCTAGGATTTCTACTGCCAAAAATCATTTGGTTCCGAAAGTTACAAATCTTCCACCACATCACATAAAAGATACCCTTTAACACATTTTTCACTTCCTTCCTCAAACGTAAACCCGAAAACCAAAGAAACCACTCATCGTAAGACTGAAAATATGGAGAAGAAATATTCCACCATCGATTGAGCTTCACTAACATTTCACGAGCCATAGAGCATGAAAAAAGAAGATGAGCCACAGTCTCCACACCCGTATCACAAATAGGGCATACAATAGAATAAATATCAATGCCTACCCAAGATAAGTTAAAACGCGTAGGTAACTTATCTTTTTGAACTTTCCAAGCAAAAACGTTTATTTTAATAGGAATCTCCTTAACCATCTCGTAGGAGGCAGGTTAGAGCTTAACAAAGAATCATCCATAAAATTACGGACCGACTTAACAGAAAATTCACTATTACGTGATAAAGTCCAAACCCATCTATCTTTCAATTGAACCAACTGAACAAGCGCTACATTATTTCCCAATTCTTCGTATAGGTTTCTAGTTAGAATTAAAAGATGGCTTGTTACAAAAACAAATATGATTTCGCACTAAATCATTATAAATGGTATTTATTTACTTTGATGTTTATTTGTGCATTATGAGCTAATTTTAACTTTTGAACAGGTATCTTATTTGAAAATTTCACACAAATATAACAAACTCTTAAAAGTGTTCCAATTAAGTCACTCAAATCTTTTTTGTCTCAATTAAATCACTCAACTTTGTAAGGGTGTTCCAATGCTAGATAATTGACCTCTTTAATAGGTAAACATGCTTAACTTACTTGCATCGTTAGTCCTTATACTAACGGACGTTAGTCCTTTTGCACCTAAATTACATAAATAGTCCCTGTCGTTACGCTAAATTGCGTCCAACGTCCAAATAATTTTTTTTTTCAAAATTAATTTTTTTACAAAAATTAAAATTTTTTTCGAAATTAATTTTTTTAGAAAAAATAATTTTTTATTTTCCGAAATTTTTTTAGAAAAATTAATGTTTTTTTCCGAAATTATTTTTTTAGAAAAATATTTTTTTTTCCGAAATTAATTTCTAAAAAAATTTAATTTTTCACAAAAAAAAAATTTGAAATTTTTTTTTTTGTGAAAAATTAAATTTTTTAGAAAAAATAATTTTTTTTAGAAATTAATTTCGGAAAAAAACATTAATTTTTCTAAAAAAATTTCGGAAAATAAAAAATTAATTTAGAAAAAAAAATTTATTTGGACGTTGGACGCAATTTAGCGTAACGACATGGAATATTTATGTAATTTAGGTGCAAAAAGACTAACGTCCATTAATATAAGGAGTAAGGACTAACGATACAAGTAAGTTAAGCATGTTTACCTATTAAAGAGATCAATTATCTAGTATTGGAACACCCTCACAAAGTTGAGTGATTTAATTGAGACAAAAAAAGTTTGAGTGACTTAATTGAAACACTTTTAAGAGTTTGTTATATTTGTGTGAAGTTTTCCCTTTGAACAACTATCTTATTTGAAAGTCATTAAGATTCAGCTAAGTTTATAAGTAAAGTATCGTATAACTACAATAAACTTTCATTCCGTGAAAGTTATATTACCAAATTAATCATGTTAAGTTACGAAAACAAGATCTATAATGTATATATTACTTGCAAATTTTAAAAAATTGTGTGTATATATATTATGGGTTTTGTTAACCGCAACCCTTGGGTTGTGTTTAAACATACCTTAATTAAAAAATTTGTATTAAATGAACACTAAACACTCCATGTTTAAAATAAAAAAATATGTATAATTATGGAATGTATTACTTCATTTAATGCAAAAATTTTAATTAAGGTGTGTTTAAACACAACCCATGGTTAACACAACCCATATATTTCGGATGATAAATGGATAACCATGGATGGAAAATTTTCATTCATATCCAGTCTATTTATTAATAAATATTTGTATCTATATCTATGTCCATATCCATATCCATATCCATTGGTGACCAATTTCGTTCATCCATATCCACCGTTCATGTGATTTGTTGGATCCGATAAAGTGGATATCCGGTGAATCAGATGTCCATTTTCATCTCTAATACCTATAAATATGTTTTTGTATGTTGGCAAAAGATTGTTTTAAGGACCACAAAAGGTTAAATCTATTATCCCAATAGAAAAAATTAAGCTAGGAGGTAGTGGTTGGCCTAAAATCTTGTTGATCTATATGTACCATATGTTTTGGGTATATGTTTCTTTGCATTTGTGGTAGCATGCTTATGCTACATCGATCCACGGTTCATTTGATTTATTTTACCACAATAAAGTGATACAAGAGTAAAGATCGTGGGTCATGCATCTTCGACCGCGCGATTATTTGGAACCAAATACATCAAATGAAACTCTGTAAAGCCTAGTAAAATGCTATAGTCTCTTAGCTTGATAAAGAAAACACAAATGGACCACAATGTTTGTTTTCCGATAAATGATTTGGGAGTAAAAACTTTTGAATAATCGTTTGTAATACTTTGTAATAAGGGTAATGCAAATCAACTTTATGTTAAACTGTAGCAAAATATATAAGAGCTTCATTTTAGGGCCGTCCCTGAGAATTTGAAAGCTTTGTCGAAATAAAAATGGATGTGGTATGGAAAAGTAAAACATTTAATTTGCGATAAAAGAAATATAACTTACCAAAGTAGTGTGTAAGTAGGTTGTGTTTGGGAGAGGACTTATAAGAGCTTAAACTTCTAAAATAAGCTGGCTTATAAAATAAGTTTTGTTTGTCACATAGGCTTATGGATGCTTTTATAAGCCATAAGCCCAAGCCCATTGAAAGAGGCTTATGTGGTCTTATAGCTAGTCAAATGACTTAAATACCCTTCAAAATATAATAGATTATCACATAAAAGCTGAAAATATATTTGAATTTAATTGATGTATTTTTATGCGATTTTATATTAATAAGTTTCAGCTCCAAAAAATTCGTCAAACAGATTTATAAAATTATAAGCTCCTGATTTCGGCTTATAATATAATCCCTAAACCCTGCCTTAGCCTCTGGTCTAGCTCCAGGCCCATCCCGTTTCGCCAAATATACACGTAGTCATGTACATGCATCAAGTCATTCATCATTTATGTTTTATAAAAAAAAAAACTTGAGATCAATATCTATGTATCAATCAAATTGTCGTATTTCAATCATTTATAATTATTTTATAGTATGCCGTAATACTCCATAATGCAATAAAATTTCACATGACAAAAGAGTGGCTTGCACGAATGTTTGTTGCTTTAATTTTGTAATCATTGATACTCCGTTTCCAATGTCACAACTCTATGTATATAGTACTATTATTTATCAGCTCCCTCCGTCTCAATTTATTTGTCAAGAGAGAGAAAACACAAAGTTTAATAAAAGTGGTGCCACTTTAATTTTCAACCACTAAAATGGAATATTCCTCCACTAGATTCTCTAGTTTTTACTAAATAAGGAAAGTGGACAATTAATTTGAGACATCCATAAAAAAAAATATGGACAATTAAATTGAAACGGAAAGATAATATTTATCAGCCAAAATTTCTTTTTTGATTTGTACGGCACGATGCCCAAACTAATACGTACAAAATTTATATATTCATTGACTGATTGGTGTTGACAAGCATAAAGGAAAAACGGTGGTAATTGTTATAATAATGTTTTTGTAATAATTGAATTACTAATTATGATGGTGTCAAAACCAATTTTTTTTAAGTTGGTCGGCCTTAGATTGAGATTGGCGTAATGAAGATTTGAGAGCTCAAATTTTACAATAATAAGTTCTTAAACTTATGTTAGATTAACTAGTATGAATAGAGCGATGATATTACAAAGAGTCGAAAACTGGCTGTTAGTTTTGTGAACATAATTTAGTTGTTGTGTGTTAGGATCGAACTCGAGACTACGGGATTGCACACTTTACGTATGAGAATCGATGTTAAATAATTAATATATAAATAGTTATATTTAATTATTAAGTCACAAATAAAGTAATTAATACATGAGGGACTTATTAGTACGAAAATCAAACCATTGGGGTGTTGGTTGCGACTGGTGGAACAAGGAAAAGGAGGATTGACATTAAATAAAGTCATAAACTTTTAATTGAGTGATGAGTTTTTGTACCAATAGTAAGAACGGCTCACCCAGTTTTGACAAACTATAAGAGGGGTTTAAGGAGGATTGACATTAAATTGTCAAACCAAAAGAGACGCGTCTTTAATTGGCACTTGTGCTGACGTTTGTTTCTCCGCTCCTTTGTGCGTCAAATTGGAACTACCAAGTACGACTATTTTTATGTACAAAATCATCTTAAGGGTGAATTGACCTTAATTTCACGTGCCACTTTGTGGTAATTATCCGAATAACTTAGGTCTTTTGACTCATGCAGTAGTAGGATATAGTGGGCGATAATTGTAGGTAATTCTTTGATTGGTGAACCCAATACCTCAATTAAAACTTTGTTGATTTAAATCTTAGCTTAAAATTGGTTAATAAAATTGTTTTGAAAACTTATGATACGAAGATGTGTGCATGCTTCTTCTTACATATTTTGATTGACACATCAAAATTAGTACCCTTAAAATTAAGTTAATGCCATCTAATTAAAAGAACACTTGAAGTTGTGATTTACGTCATGTGAAAGCTTGGACTAGATTGCAATGGAAAGGTAAATTCATACTTTCATTACTAGCAGATCAACTGATGTAATGGAACTATGTTAATTTGCAGTTCTTTAAATTAGATGACTTAATTGAGTTGTAAGTGAGAGCTTGGACTCAAGGCATAAGATGAGAATAAAACATTCTTACATTGCAATATTGTTTAGCAATGTAAATTCTATTAATATCTAGGAATGGGAAATTGTTTGCCAATTATTGTTCGACAATTACCTTGTTGAATACTATCATTACTAGCAGATCAACTGATGTAATGGTACTATGTCAATTAGGATCATAGCTTTAAGAAAATTCTATGGTTTATATGAATACTAGTTTATAGACCCGTGAAATTCACAGGATTAAATTTAAAACCGTGAAATGATAGTTTTGTTATTATTATGAACATAAATATGTTTATATAAGCGATTGACTTGTGATATCATGCGAGTAAAAGCATGTGTTATATGCATGAATAGATAATAGTTTATAGACCCCGTGAAATTCACGGGGCAAAAAAGGAATTCGATCAAGTATATAACTAGGATCAACATTATTAATATGCCCAGAATCACTCCATCAATATCCTTTTTGACCTTATTCGATCAAGTATATAACTGGGATCAACATTATTAATATGCTCAGAATCACTCCATGGTATGTGCTTAAACACATACCTTTTCTTGACCAAAACCGGACCCAAATAGACCAAAAACTAACCAATTATGCCAAATACTTTGTGTTTTTGTGTTTATTTATGTGCAGGTACGGATATCGTGAGAAAAACGACAAAAGACACGAGAAAACCGAGAAATCGAGCACGGGATATGGAAAAGACTCAAAGCCGGAACCGGGAAAGAAATTATGGTCAAAAAGTCAACCGAGGTCCTCATATTATCAGAAATTGTCAAATTCAGCCCTTGGATCTAGTTTGAAAGAATGGCAATATCAGTCCCTTAAATTTCAGAAATTACACATTGGATCCTTGAACTTTATTTCTAACACAAATCCTAAACCCTATACACCATTTCCAGTTTTATAAAAAGCCAAGTCTAACATAACCCAACTCCCTTATCAAACCCCAATCCAAAATAGATATCCTACCTAGCCCAATATTAATACCCTAGCCCATCAATAGTTATGATAAATCCGCGACCCACCATCACTTATAATGACCCGAACTCAGCCCCGACCCAACACTCTAAACCCGGTCAACTAAATAAATGACTAGTCAAAAAACCCTTTTACCTGCGCCTTTTTATTCATCCCCAATATTAAGCATTTACTGTTACCGAAGAACCCTAAATCCCCAATCCCATAAATTACAGCGAGTAAGGGCAATCCAGTCCTTGCACGCACTTCTAGAAGCACCTGACACCAAGAAATTACACGTGGGAGCTGCTGATTGGCCAAGTCGTGTCATCAATCTAATCCAACGGCTGATTTTGAAGCGTAGGGAGCAAGCTTGGATCGAAGGGCCTAGATTGATTGAAGGAAGATACCCCAGATGGTTCTGAGGCCTATATATAGTCCCCTCCTCACTCTCGGATGGGGGTTAGTTAGTAAGCAGCTAGGAGTAGTTTTTAGCATAGTTTTTAGCTTATTTTTTAAGTCAGTAGGGTAGTAGAAATAGCTTATTAGGGTTAGTTTTAATTCAAGTTTCAGCTTATTTTAAGTTTATTGTATTTCCAGTAAAAATATTGTACTCAGTCTTTGAAGATTTATATAAAGTCAGATTTGGTCAACGTTTCCTGTTGATCAGCTTATTTTTAAGTAAGTGTTTATTTTGGATTATTCTGCTCAATGTTCTATTCCTTTTGATGTTTGATAAATAGATAGTGGTTAATGTTACTTTGCTTTTAATTTTCTGCATATTTGCTTATAGTCAAACATGAAGTCAAACTGCTTAATTAGAACTTTTCCAGTGCTTATTTTTTTTCAGTTTTGCTTATCAGTTTAAATATTAGGTTCAGTAGTCAAGTGGCTTAAATTAAATCAATTTTAAATCTGCAAATCAGATCAGTGTAGGGTGGTTTGGAACATGGTTGGCTTATGGGTTAGTTTGGGTAAAATTTTAGAAGCATTGTTCATTTGCATTATATTTAATTTGGATTAAGCTCAGTTAAGGGTAATGTGGCTGTTTTCATTAGAAGATAAGTTAGTTTGAGGTTATTTGAAGATTTGAGGTTGATAGTGCAAAATTAGAGTAGCCCACTGCCTTAATAAGTTTCAACTTAAAGCTGAGCCTAATTTGAAGTTCATATTGGTTGTTCTAGTTAGTTTATAGGTATCTTAGTGTATTTCCAATAGCTGGTTAGGTTTGGATTTGATTTGGTCTGATTTTGCGCCAAAATCTCCACTCTGCTGTCAGTAGGTTTTAGTGCAGACATGTTGCTGCACTGCTGATCTAGGCCCCATTTGCACTAGCAATTGAGCTTGATTTTTGAGGTTTTTGGTATTTCTAGATAGCCAGTGGGATAAGCTTCTTTTTGCCCCCTTCAGTTTCAGATTAAGAGCTTATTAGACTGCTTATTTGGACTGTCAAAGTAGGACCATAACTGAGCTGAATCTGTTTTGATTATCAACTGCTCAGCTTATTTCTAGCTTATTTCATGAGATAATTTGATCAATTTCAGTTCTATTAAGCTTCCAGTAGTTAGATATGCATGTCTTGAGCTTTTCAGAATTTTTGGCTTACTTTTGCTTATTTTTAGCTTAATTCCAAGTGCTTATTTCTATTGTTTAGCTTAATTATGTTGAATTGAGTGCTGAATTTATTTTTCCTAGGTTTCTTATTAAAAATTAAAATTACTCAAATTTTTCCAGATTTTTCTCACTTGTTTTAATATTTTTAAAACATTTAATTAGTTTTAATTAGATTTTAATTCATAAAAAATTATTAAAAAGTCAAAAAAAAAAATATTTTTCTTTTTCCAAAAATTTTCTTTTATCAGTTTTAATATAGGAAAATTATTTTCAAAATTTTAGGTTTTAAAATTTAGCTTTTCACTTTTATTTACGTTTTATAATTCGTCGCGTAACGTTTTTAAAATTCAAATTTTCGTTTTTAAGTTCGTATGCTTAGTTTAATTGTTTTATTAGCATAATTAGTTGTTTTTATTTCATATTTCATTGTTCGTAGTATAAAATCACAATTCTCACTTTTACACACTCATTCACTACACGAATCACGTTCCGGGAACACAAATTCCATTCGATCTTCGTCGGGACAAACGACTCGGGTTTTGCATATTTCCTTTGCAATTCCTTGGACTATAATTGACACGTATCACTCCATCAATATCATTTTTGACCTTATTATGTAGTGAAAATATATCAATCTCCATAACAACCCAAGTAAATACAATTTCTATTTACTCATGTAACATAAACCACTTGAATTGTAACTTACTCTTGACATGTTTACCACATGGTTGAGCACTATATAGTGCAAGTGTTAGAAGACCAAATTCAACACGAAGTGTACCAATTCTAAACAAAGTAGTGAATTTCTTTATCAATCGAGAATATAACAAATCACAAATGAAGTTCTAACAGAAGATCTAAAAAGTAAAAAAGTATGAGTTGGAAGAATAAATTTTAATTACATAGACAAAGTCATACTAATATAATATAGCCAATGACACGCCCAATGCTATTAAGATGACATGACCATGACAGAACATACAAACGAAGACAACATACTATGAAGACATTCTAGTGCAAGCTAAACAATATTACAGACCATACTTCACAGCCATATATCTCCTTCCAACTCTCACAACCAAATGCTCCATCACTGCATATAAAGAGGGACTACCACTTATTCAGGTGCAGTAGCCCGCCCCGTCTTTCATTCACCCTGAACAAAGTCAGTCAGTAGTTTTTCGCCCTATCTAATCACATACAAAAAGAGTTAACTTATGCACGAACACAGTAGCTAAACATTAACTTAAGTTTGCCAAAAAAAAAACATATAGTTGTTATCTACAATAATATGCATGACATAGTATACACAAGTATTCCAGCACCAAGGGAAATGGACTTTAGTATAATCTTTTTAGGTATTTCATGCTAAAATGTGGAGAATATTGGCACTCATTAACCTATAATACAATAAAGGATCATAAACACACCTTATATCATTAAAATATAAGAAAAAATGGTAGATAATTATAGATGAGTACCTTTTCGTCTTTAGGTGTACCTTCATTTTTCAATCATGACTCGTGTCTGAACAAAGGAACTTCTTCAGGGGATACCTTTTGGAGCTGCGTATATGGTAAAACTCTTATCTAAAGTGTCGAACAAACCTCCGGGAAATACAAATGCGAAAGCATCCAAAATACAAATGCGAAAGCATCCAAAATATTAGCTCTTGTATCTTTGCATCCAAGAATGACTTCGCCTCCTGCAGAAAACAATTATCCAATACATAAAAGCATGATGATAAGCCTTTTCACCTTTATGCACCCACTCCATCACTTGACCACCGGTCATATACTTACATTACATCTTAAGCGTGTAAAAATGTAAATTCATCACTTAAAGAGGACAATTCATTACCATATCATCTACCATAGTGCCTAGTTAACTACCATTTGAACTATTTTCTCCATTCTGAAGTGTGTGCACACTGCGAGCTACAATACTCATATAGACATGTATCATCATCTTAAATATAACTGCTTCTTATTCCAGTTGTTTACCCAATCTTAAAGACTTCTACTATGACTAAGATAAGTATTGGAATTGTAAATGGCAATTTACAAAAATGGCTACTAAATAATTTATAACTGTTAACAGTATATCAAATATTATTGAGCCTCTAAATTCTAGACCATCAAAAATCTAATCGTTTAACTATTTGAATAAGAAAACTTATAGCCTCGCCTCGATGCTGTCAAACGGCAAGGAGGGTAAGGTATGGGCTTAACACAAATCAACCACTATCCTAACATTTAATTAGCTACCATTGGTTTTATCTACGTAGCCCGCTTTTATTAAAATCTAAATTCCACATTGAACTTTAGTCCAACCGTTTCGGATACCATTCCATAAAACCACAAATATGTTGCATACAACAAAAGACAACATATTATGTAAATAACTTGACAAAAGATGGCAAAACTTTGTTCAACCAATCCCAATAAAGAAACAGACATTGAGAATCTTATTTATATGATAAAAGACTAAAAGTTTGACAGTATCAACATACTAAACTCTATAATTTAAATAACATAATAAAATATATATATATATAATATATATATATATATATATATATATATATATATATATATATTAAAAAAAAAAAAAAAAAAAAAAAAAAAAAAAAAACCCTACCTTGTAAGCACAATTTTTTTTATAACAATGTAACAATTCTTACGAATGATACCAGCTTCTTGAGGGAATGTTTATGCACCTGCATGCCTTTGACACAAACTGATCACCATCACGCCCAAGTCTAATTCCGGTTGTAGTTTTCCCATTTTTAACTTAAAAAACTAAAAGTTTGACAATATCAACATACTAAACTCTATAATTTAAATATGTCATTAAATGATAGGTTTATATTTTGTTTGGGTCCTAATGTAAACAATAGAACTCCATAAATGGAGTGTCATAGATGATGCTTTTGACAAATAAATTTGATATTTAAGAATAATTTTAATGACTTGAATAACCTTGTTCTTTTGTCCCCCATTTCAGCACCCAAACGCACCTATTTCAGCCCTCATTTCAGCACCGAAACCTACCCATTTCAACCCCAAATTCAACCCCCAAACCCACCCATTTCATCCCCAAAACCCACACCCATTTCAGCCCCCAAACTCACCCATTTTAGCCCCTAAACCCACCCATTTCAGTAAGGTCCAACTGCAAACCACTATCTCTGGTCTTACCTTCTGGTTTAGTTCCTTGACCTGATACTTAATCAACATCAGCAAGAGCATGAATTGCATCTTTTGCATTTATTGAAAACACATTATCGACTTGATGTTCTTCTTTTAGTTCAGGAGTTACAATAATTACATTGTACGTTTGGAAAACATTGATCATGATTCAAAATTTCTAATTACTTAGTCAAAATAGTTGCAATTGCCTAAAATGGTATAGATCGAGTTACTATAAGAAAACTGATTATTTCGATCGATGCAAATTTGTCTAACTTTTCCTAAACATACATAAACTTATGCGATCATTTAAATTTGATGCTTCAAGCCACTTAAATCACTTCGAGATCACACATTCAGACACATCCATGGTATAACCCAAAATAACCTTTTCTAGTCCTATGATTACATGTATCAATTTTTCTCAACAAAATCAAGAAAGCTACTTACTGATAAGTTGCATCTTTCAACATTATATGTTTAAAAAATAAGCAGCTATTTAAGGTTTTAAGTTGATCAGCATGCATATATGTTCTAGAGAACAGTAGTAATGCAAAACACTATTAGATTGTGTAAAGTAGACAACGGGTTCTAAGAAGAAGGCATAATATGCCCATGGTCAAAAGACAAAATGTACTGAGTAATGCTCTGCTTACTGATATTCTGATAATACAATTTGTAAGAGCTGTTTGGAATATTACTCTTGCATACTATAGGAAGTTTGCGATTTTAATAAATGAACTTCTTGAAGGGCTGTTTAGAAATGCTTATTACCTGTGCATCTGTTATCTTTCTCAAAGGTGAACCACCTCCAATGGAGACATACACACCTTTCTCACCTAACTTAATAGCTCCGTAGCATGTTAACAGGACCTTAAGTCGAAACTCAAAGCTGCAATGAAACATATTATGATTTTAATCTACAGTTCTCAAAAATCCCAAGTAAAGATCTAAATTGTTTACCTTTTGATAAAAAACCGAGTTGAGTTGGTGGAGGCGGTGGAAATAGAGAATTTATTTTTCAAAGTATTAATGAGGTCATAACTTTTGGCCTTAAAAGCACATAATTATCTGGCATTTCATGGTTGAATATCAGTAATTTGAAGAGTATATGACATGTAGAGTATCTTTAATAACAACAATATGATGATGATGCTCCAGCAAAAATCTGTTAGCATGACACCATAACATAAATAAAAAAATCCATAAAGTGAACAGCTCAAAACTAACTAAACATTCACATTCATTTAACATCAAAAAATAAAAAATTATGTCTTGGAATCCAGTGAAGGTCGTCGAGCACATATGAAGCTATCAAATTCATAAAACAAAAAAATCAGTTAATGAATTCTTAAGTGCAGCCCAACACTGGTTATATATACATGAGAAGCCTTTAAAATGGATATCTAATTCCATGCTTAAGTGAAGCCCAAAACCCAAATTAAAAATCAAAACTTTAATTGTGTCTCTAGGTACCACCCCTCACACATCTAATTCCATACTTTAATCAAATAAACTTAAGAAGAAACATAACATCGAACACTTTATGTAGATGAAACATTTCATCGAACACTTAGTGGGCACTTAGAAACAACATAAACTAAAGAGAACTTACGTGGGAATTGGTGATACCTTCTTTAACGTTTAAACCTTAAACAACTAAAATGAAGATGTAATAGTTGAGTCTGGAGTCGAAAACCATCCACAGTCAAGAGGATCTTAATCTGATCTGTTAAATAAAAATAAAACGAAATCTGAGATGATGTAAATCAAGAGGTTTATCATCAAGAACAAAAATAAAATGAAGAACATGAAATTGACAAAGAAATAATTTAGAACATACTAACAGAATAAATTGAGTTTGGTAAATGTTTATAACATACCTTTAATAACATACCTTTAATAAATTGAGTTTCCTGAAGAATCGAAGCAGCAACAACTGGCGATTATCTGATGATGATGATGATGATAGCGGCTTAGTTTTTTTATTTATTTATTTATTTTTTATTTATTTTTTATTTTTTTTTTAATGATGTTTGGTTTTGGTTTTCATTGAATGAATCCGTATAAGGTTTTGGAGAGGGTGAGGGGTGGGTTACAACCTTTCAAATGAGCCGAAAAAATTGGAGCTTTCACAATAAGCTTTGCTAATTCCGAAAATAGTTTTAAAATAGTTTTGAAAAGCCCGAAATTTAGGGGCTTACCTCACAAGCTTTGACTAATAATACATAATTTCCTTAAATAATGTGTAGTTTAAATTGTTAAAGCAAAATGACAAATGTAGACATCTTAGAATTTGAGTATTGCTTTTTTAGAGGGACATTCATTGTCTTTTTCAACTGCTGTATATTAGAATATATAGATTAACCAATGGGTATTTAATTTTCTTAAAGATTTATTATCGAAAATACTAAAATTGAATTTTATAAATTCTTTTAAATGTTTTAATGCAACATTAAATCGTAAACATGGGTTATTCTTTTGTTGGTAAATTGATCTACACCCATAGGGGTTTTTTGCTAGAGTCAACTTTACGAAAAGAACAAACCTAGTCTCCTTTCCATGAGAGAAGAGTGAGACTCAATCCTATTCATTTTCATGAATGAGAAAGGTATAATAGGAACATTAGAATTGTCTAGATTCTAATATAACTCATAGCAAGCTTTAATAGTTAAGAGAATTGCACATTTTTATTTTTCATAGAAATTTCATCACCCTCATTCGGAGATTAAATTATTTTGTAACAAATATAACATTTGGTTAACTGAAAAATTATGAGTTATTAAATTAGAAGCTAGACTGCTTACCGCAAAAGGTAGTAAAGGAAAACTAGGATATTTTATCTAGTTGTTGTTACTTTAACCCTTTAGAGGTACTACATACCATTGTGGGGATGATAGACCTATTAAAGGAAGAAATTGCATGCCCAATTTTCAAGTTAATTGTATTGATGGATAGTCCATCATCTACATAGTAGAATACACTCTTTTTAATACCTAAGTAATTGTTACGAATGGGTCTTCTCAAAGATAACTGTAACTTCTTTTCTTCCAAAAGTTATCAAGGTTAGAAAATTGAGTATGGATTGTATATACTCAATAAGACTCCAACCTAGAAGATTAATAAGACACCATTTATTATGGAATGTGATGAATCACATTAAGTCTTAAAATGAAGTTATGAATTTGTTAAACTACTTATGAGTAGGTTATTAACAAACTAAATATCAGGAACTGTCAATATGTATTTGTAATGTCCCAAAAAGAGAACATTGTATTGTTGCTTTATTTGCTAAGTATTTATAGATAGTCTATAAATTACAAAAAGCAAGTGGGAGTTTTTATCTTGAAAAGATAAAATTACAAGATACATAATCTTCTAAAACACACTAGTGAAAATCATGATGAGGCTAAACATGTAAATGATAGACCTCAAGATGATGGAATTCTCATTCATAGATCTGCAAGGATATCTCAGATATTTGATTAATATGCTGAGGATTATATTATGATGCATTACCAAATATTGAATTGGGTAAATTACTCATACTATGAATGTTAAAGATGTTGTCCATAAAGATAATCAATTTTTGGAAAATTGGCTTATTTTAATAGTTAGACTAGAGAATGAAGATGAGTTTCTTCAAAGATAAGGTAACCCTAGTGGTTTAAATCTTTGTGTAGAAATCATATGGACAATATTGTACACATATTTTAATGCATGTCTTATGACAAGATTATTAATCATACTTAAGCAATTAACTATGATTGAATATTCTTTTCTAAGCATATTAAATACACAAAGATGGTAATTGTCATACTTATTTTCATGAATATGAAATTTAACAATGGATTATAAAACTCTTTCTTGTATAATTACTTAAGCGAGGACGGTAAGTAATTAAGAGTTTTATGAATTCATATAATCTTTGAAAGTGTACAAAAATGCAAGAATTAAAGTATGAATAAATGCATGCATCTAGGAGATGAGTCTTATGTTTAAATATTAAATCCATGTTTTGATTTATAATTTAAAATAAGATAACTCCTATGTATTCCTAAAAGCTAGTGGGAGTATTATGTTTATTTTCTTGAATCATATATGTTGTATAACATATAGGAAGTAACATTTTATATAAGTTAAATGTTAAGTCTTAACTTGAAATGAAACTTCACTTGAGAGATTAAGGAAATAAAACATATAACCTTGGAATCTGTGTTTATTATTATAAACTTATGCGGTAAATAAATCTAATAAAACATGATATATTATTTAGAATGTCTAAATGGATACATATCGTTTAAATAAGATAAAACATGAATGAAATCTAAGTATGACTCGAAGATTTTTCATGAACATCATTGATGTGCCCGTTTCGAGTGCAAGTTTTAAATTTATAACACGATCTACCAATAATTCAAACGAAACACATACGAGCAAGTATACTCGTCCGTGTGTAGTAAGAGGTGAAATGGTAAGCCGAGGTTGTTCACAGGGATTTGTTTAGTTTTTGGGATGTGAGTTTCGAATATAATATCAATCTTGTTCAATGATTCTAATAGCAAGCAAATAATGATGATGTGAATTCAATAAATTAAAAACTACACTTGCCTAGACTAGTTTTGCACAATTCTCTTGACATGATGATGACAAAGGTTCCATTTGATTATGATCAATAAATTAGATGGTGTTCTAATTCGATTAGTGGGTATACTAACTCTATTGTTTCCAACACTTTCAATCCTCGTCAAGATTTTAAGATGACAAAAACAATATTTAAGATTTGATCAATCCAAGACTAACACAACTCAATTACTCGATTCGCTTTCGTTTCACAAGCAATTGACAACCACACTATTTTAGTTTTCCAAGTTTAACCAAGTTACTTATGAAATGGTCAATACATAAGGTAACACCCTCATAGATAAAGGTTTACAACTAATTGACTAACAATGTCTTTTTCAACCCATTACACTACTAGTAATTAACCAAACTTGATAACTCTTTGGTGGAGAAAACTCTTAATAGCACAATTCGTTCTTAGTATTAGCTTTTCGTTTATCATAGAACCATTGAGTCATAATCAACCAAAAGTCATGTAACAAACATCATCTAGGCAAGTGCACAAGGCACTTAGCCACTCATGGCAAACAAAGAAATAACCACAAGAAATTTATCACTTGAAAACATGATTAAAAAGTCTTACAAAAGTTGTAATGATGATTACAAGAATTAGGAACACTTGTGAGATGATCAACAAAGATTCCTTGAATGATTAAGTTGATGATTGATGAATGTAAGCTTTCCCTTTTTCCTGCGTTTTTCTCCTTTGTCGCCCCCTTGAATATGTTTGTAACCCTTTTGGTATCTAGGTAGTGATATATATGATAATAGTTGGTTTCTCTTGTTTGATAGATAGTTTTCTTTGTTGTATCTTTTGGCCAAGTATATATAAGATGGCTCCCCTTGGTCACCAAGCAAAATACTTGCTCCCAAAGTGTCATAAAATGATGGCAAAATGAGTTAATGAAAGTAGATGATCGGACTTTGGAGTAATGGCACTTAATTCTTCACTTAAATGCAACTTTGGATGACTTTTAGTGGCTAAACCCGCGGTCGGGACCAAGGACCGGCGGTTTGAATGTCTGCTGAACCTCAGGTTTGGACTTTGAACCTTCGGTTTTAGAATGACTGCTCAACCTTGGGTTTGAGATATGAACCTTGGGTTTGGGATTCAGCTTCAACCTTGGGTTTGAGATATGAGCCTTGGGTTTGAACATAATTCTCATTCATTTCATCAATTCTTGATCTTTTGAACTTGGAAATCATTGCAATCCTGATTCTTTATCTTTAATGATCCTTCCAAAGCCTTTATTGTGATAAGAATCCTACGTTTGTGCATAAGCTCTTGATTTAACAACTTTTCTTCATCTTTTTAGCCTTTTCCTTGAACTTGATCGTACCTGAACTAAAATACATCTTTTGCACCTTTTAAGCATAATATGTTCACAAATACAACTAAATATAATGCATAAACGTAGAAATAACGCAACTAAAACATGTATAAAATGAGCGTTATCAAATCCCCCACACTTACACTTTGCTTGCCCCCAAGCAAATCTTAGCTTTTAGAAGTAAATCCACATGATATAAATTATAATGATTCTAAAAATGAGATTCAAATCCATCAAGTACAAGTACAAGATAAGATCCATCTTTTTAAGTTTATAGGTGAAAAGTCGAGATGTTTGACAATACCTTAATGATTCTCTTGCTTGATAACATGTTAAAACACCTCACGAAAAAGGAATGAAGTATAATTCACTCATCACTCATTTATGTATTGGGTGAGTATATAAGAAAATAACACTCATTGCTCAGTCATGATCTAAATATTACCATAAGCTTGTACAAGAAACAAAACTCCACCGACGTGGCGTAAGCACCAAGTGTAAACATCTAAGAGGACTTTTGTTTGGGTTTAAGGCTTCAGGGGTTATATAAGACTTATGTGCAACTATCTCATGTAAAACATAATAGCTCGCTAACAACGAATTCTTGCATCACCAAATAATGGATGGTCACTAAGGATAACCTTAGATCGCTAACAACGCTACCTAATTCCTCAAGAAATCGGATGGTCACCACATGTCAATACACTTGATAATTACCACAAAATCAATTAGGTAGGGATAAGACATGGGATATATTATGAAATTGGTTTTAAAATAAAAACATTACAAATAGTCAAAGTCTACAACCAAATGCTACTAGCTACATCAACCACTTTCCTTTGAACTCGAGAACTCATCCTTAATCGATATCATTCTTTCATAGCTCATTGGCTATTCTTGTCACCATACACTTGCGATTACTTTTTTTTTTCATCGATCATAATACCAATAGTCAACTTTCTCAATTTCAAGGATTCCCACATAACAACCATCTTTCCTTTGTAGCTAGTAACCAACCAAGACGTGACTATGGGTAAGGTTAAGGCTAAAGGTGTAAAATATTTTTATATTTTTCTGGTGTAACGAAATGAAAATGATGGCTCAAAGGGTGTACTAATGGTATCTAGCACTAAAATTGAGTGCTAACAAATGGGTTCATATAAGTGGTTAACTAACCGATGTGGCCAGATAATATATCATTAGATAAAAATGGAAGGCCATTTGGTTTAATTCCTAAGGTTGTCTCTTATCACACGAATACACTTACATCACACAAGGTAATCTCACTGCGGTCTGGTAATGATTTGCATGTACAAGTTCTAGAATAAATAAGATCACCGGCACACTCATAGCAAAAAGATCAAGCATAAAAGATGTATGATATATAAGAATTGGCTTAAATCCTCACAATTTAGTGGAATGGGCTATAGTTGTGCTAGCAATATTATCAATCCTAAAAATGGATCGCAATGTCAATCAGGACACATCTCGAATTTTCAAAAATTACATGTTTTATCAGTGGATTGATCTAGTTGCTCTAATATAGATTATTCTAAATGTGCGAAAACAACTAGATCATAAGGGCAAACAAATTAAAAACAAGGCTCAAAAATAGAGAAAATTTAAAAAAATTCCAGTATCATTTCCTATTTCCTCCCCCCACACTTAAGTTTGACATTGTCCTCAACGTAAAGAACGATGAACCATAAAAATAGGGAAATGGAACATAAAAGAAATGATACTGCCTGAACCTCGGAATCTTTAGCAGGCTCTAAATCAGATATTGAGATTGAATGATTCCGCATCTTCAAGATCAAGCATGCTAACCTGCATAAATCATCACAAAAAAAAAAAACACACAAAATGCAATATATATATATATATATATATATATATATATATATATATATATATATATATATATATATATATATATATATATATATATATATATATATATATATATTGATTTTTATTATTTGTTATTATTGCGACGCCCCCACACTTATGGTGAAACCATCGGGGCATAAAAAACAAACAATTTAAAAACACACGGGTTGCCTCCCGAGAAGCGCTAAATTTATTAATGAGTCATCAGCCTGACTCATCTTTTCTTACTTTCATGGTTTATGTTTGGGATTCTTTCCTGACTTCTTTGGAATATACACAACATTTCCTTTTACTATTCCTTTTCCAGTTTTATCAATATCATGTAACTTTGCAGTATTGCAAGTTCTAGGGAGAACATCCCAGATGTAACCAGTTTCCGCAGCCCATGGTATTACTTTTTTATAATCAGCTGGAAAAGGTGCCATAAACGGAATAGCAGTGTATTTATTTTTATCGAGCATTTCAAGTGGAATTTCTTCACTTGACATTTCATTCAATTGCTCCTCATCATGGTAGAGTTTGATTCGATGTCCATTAACAATGAAAGTTCCACCATGCTTGTCATATAATTCGACATATCCGGATGGAAAACCATGTTTTACCACGAATGGACCAAACCATTTGGTTCTTAGCTTAGGAGCTCTGAATTTGTACTTAGAATTGAATAAAAGAACTTTGTCTCCGGCTTTGAATGCTTTCCGAATTCTCAGTTTCCTATCATGATAAGCTTTTGTTCGCGCTTTGTACAACTTGGAATTCTCATACGCTTGGAGTCTTAATTCATCGAGTTCATGCAATTGCAAGAATCGTTTTTCTCCCGCGATTTTAAGATCGGGGTTACATTGCCTCAGCGCCCAGTAAGCTCGGTGTTCAATTTCAAACGACAAATGACAAGTTTTTCCATATATGAGTCTATATGGTGTTGTGCCAATTGGAGTTTTATATGTCGTTCTGAACGCCCATAGAGCATCATCGAGTTTCCTTGACCAAACAGAAGGATTATCCTTAACCGTTTTTTCAAGTATTCTTTTTAAAGCTCTATTGGTGTTTTCAACTTGACCACTGGTTTGAGGATGGTATGCTGTTGCGAAACGATGGTGGACCCCATATCGTTTCATAGCTTTCTCCATTTGATGGTTACAGAAGTGAGTTCCTCTGTCACTTATTAAAGCTTTTGGAATTCCGAATCGAGAGAAAAGCTTTTTTAGAAAATTTAAAACCACTCGTGCATCATTAGTGGGTAAGGCTTCCGCTTCGGCCCATTTAGAAACATAGTCAATTGCAACGAGGATGTATTCGAACTTATGAGATTTAGGAAAAGGACCCATAAAGTCAATGCCCCAAATATCAAAGATTTCAGAAACTTGAATGCTCTTTTG
Organism: Artemisia tridentata subsp. tridentata; assembly: GCA_021014915.2. Taxonomy (NCBI): domain Eukaryota; kingdom Viridiplantae; phylum Streptophyta; class Magnoliopsida; order Asterales; family Asteraceae; genus Artemisia; species Artemisia tridentata. The sequence continues at coordinate 359,866,475 of CP139508.1, read as the reverse complement.
TGGCATTTCGTCTCTACGAGAAAGACTACCAGACTTCTGGAATGCATCACAATTTTTCACAAGCGTATGTGCTTCTTTAAAAATTGTTGGCCAATAAAATCCCGCATCGTAGACCTTTTTAGCGGTTGTGGATGGACCGTAATGTCCTCCAGTTGGGCCATGATGACATTCATCAAGAATTTTTCGGGTCTCTGAACCATACACACATCTTCTAATTATACCATCGGGACACATTTTAAATAGATATGGTTCATCCCAAAAATAGTGTTTCAGGTTTGCAAAGAATTTACTACGCTCAGCGTAAGATAGACCTTTTTGTAATATTCCTCCGGCTAAATAATTTGCATAATCTGCAAACCATGGGATTTCTTCTTCATCAATTCCCATAAGGGTTTCATCAGGAAAATTATCATCGATCTCGTCTTCACCGAGTTCCTCTAAATTAGGATTTTCTAATCTAGATAAATGATCTGCTGCCACATTTTCTGCACCTTTCTTATTCTGGATTTCTATGTCAAATTCTTGAAGCAATAAAATCCATGGAATAAGACGTGGTTTAGCATCTTGTTTAGCAAACAGATATGTGAGAGCTGAATGATCGGTGAATATAATTGTCTTTGACAAAACGAGATAAGAAAGAAATTTGTCAAATGCAAAAACTACAGCCAATAGTTCCTTTTCAGTGACTGTGTAGTTTTGTTGGGCACTATTTAAGGTTTTGCTAGCAAAGTAAATAGGACGAAAATGTTTTCCTTCTCGTTGTCCTAATACTGCCCCAACAACATAATCGCTTGCATCGCACATAAGTTCAAACGGCAGAGACCAATTTGGTGAAACCATAATCGGTGCATTTGTTAACTTATTTTTGAGTGTTTCGAATGCCTTGATGCATTCTTTATTAAAATCAAAGATTGATTCTTTCTCGAGAAGCTTCGTCATAGGATGAGAAATTTTTGAAAAATCTTTGATGAATCTGCGGTAAAATCCCGCATGTCCCAAAAAACTCCTAACGCCTTTAACGTTAGTCGGTGGTGGTAATTTAGCAATAGCATCTATTTTTGCTTTGTCAACTTCAATTCCTTTGCTCGAAATCTTGTGGCCTAGCACAATGCCTTCTGTCACCATAAAATGACATTTTTCCCAATTTAGCACAAGATGAGAAGTTTTGCATCTTTCAAGCATTTTATCAAGATTGGAAAGGCATGACTCGAATGAGTCTCCAAATACTGAGAAATCATCCATGAAAACTTCCATGGAGGTTTCAAGCATATCTTGAAAAATAGCAATCATGCATCTTTGAAATGTTGCTGGTGCGTTACAAAGACCAAAAGGCATACGCCTATATGCATATGTGCCAAAAGGACATGTGAATGTGGTCTTTTCTTGATCAGTTGGATCTATTGGAATTTGAAAATAACCGGAAAATCCATCGAGAAAACAAAAGTATTTGTTCCCCGCAAGTCTTTCCAACATTTGATCCATGAACGGTAAAGGAAAATGATTTTTTCTGGTGGCATCATTTAATTTTCGATAATCAATGCACACTCGCCAACCAGTTATGGTTCTGGTAGGAACAAGTTCATTACGTTCATTAGCCACGACAGTTGTTCCTCCTTTCTTAGGAACACAATGAACGGGACTCACCCATGAACTATCCTCAATGGGATAAATAATTCCAGCGTCAAGAAGTTTGATTATTTCTTTCTTAACAACTTCTTTCATATTTGGGTTGAGTCTTCGTTGTCTTTGAACAACGGGTTTCGAATCAATTTCAAAATTTATTTTGTGCTTGCAAAAATTCGGGCTTATTTCACGAATGTCAGAAGTTTTCCAGGCGAAAGCTTCTTTATGCTTTTTGAGTGTAGAAACAAGACGTTCTTTTTCATTGGGTTTGAGTGCTGAAGATATGACAACTGGAAGAAGAGAATTTTCTTCCAAGAACGCATATTCTAGATGATCAGGAAGAGGTTTCAAGACTAGATCCATTGGCGGATCTTCAATTGAAGTTTTGATTCTCATATCATCATTCAATTCCAACTCCTCAAAGTTGGTATTTTCTTCCTCAGAAATTTATTCGGTGTCTATCTGCATAAATTCAGCGAATTCTCTGTCGAGATCTTCATCACTGATTTGTCCAGATGTTTTATGAGTCTTAATTCTTTCATCAAGTAATTCGTCAAATGTTTCCTCTGTTATTTCATTGATAACATCAATGCTATAACAAGTGTCATCATTTGCATAAGAATATTTCATGGCTTGATTAATCGAAAAGGAAATTCTTTCGTCACCAACTCCAAGGTTGAGTTCTTTGTTTTTCACTCGAATGATAGCATCGGCAGTGTTTAGGAAAGGTCTTCCTAAGATCAATGGAACTTTGTTGTCTTCCTCCATCTCGAGGATCACAAAATCAACAGGAAAAACGAATTGCCCAACTTGAACAAGCATGTTTTCAGCTACTCCAACAGGATATTGGATAGTATGATTTGCTAGACGTATACTCATTCTTGTTGGTTTCAACGTATCGATCGAAAGCTTCGCATACAATGAGTATGGCATAAGGTTGATACTCGCACCGAGGTCGGCTAAAGCATCACAAGTGATCAAATTTCCCAGAGTACACGGAATAAGAAAACTTCCAGGATCACCGATTTTTTTCGGTAGTTTATTTTCAATAATGGCTGAGCAATCTTCATTCAAGAAGGTAGCGGAAATGTTTTCCATTTTACTTTTGTTGCTCACAAGTTCTTTCAAAAACTTCCCATAATTGGGCATTCCAGCTAGGACATCCACAAGAGGAACATTGATCCTAACTTCTTTGATTAAGTCCATGAACTTGCCATATTGCTCTTCCATCTTTTCTTTCCTCAAACGTTGAGGATATGGAACTCTGGGTTTATATGGTTTGAGTGGTGGAGTTGGTTTAACAACTGGTGTAGGAGTTTGTTCATTGTCTTTTGGTTCTTTTTCTACTTCGTCCTCACAATCATCATGGAAAATAGTGGTTGTTTGGGTTGGGTTGGGTGGTGGATCATAAGATAGACCACTACAAGTATATACATCATTTACATGCTCATTTCTCGTTTGAGGTGGACGATAAGATCCAGATGATGATGGTTTGGGGTTGGATTGAGTATTGCTTGGCAAAGTACCAGATGGTCTTGCGGCAAGTTGATCAGAAAGACGACCAAATTTGGTTTCAAGATCTTGGATAGAAGCTTGATGATTCTTTTGTCCTTGTTCGACTTTTCTTTTGAGCATAAAGAATTGATTTTCATGAATTCGTTCGTTTGTTTTTGAGCATGTACGAATTCACGCATGGTTTTTTTGAATTCAGATTCTTCATTTTTTGTTTCACGTGATTGTGATGATGAACGGTTATCATCACGAGAAGATGTTTGACGATTTTCTTCAAGATTTTGGGAATTTTGGGTATCATCCCTTGGTGGACGATCTTGCCAACCTCGAGAATTTCTATCGTAGAAGTTTCCATGATATCCTCCTCCTCGATATCCTCCATAGACATAATTGGCTTCAGCTTCGGGACCTCCCATGGGTTTATCATCACACTCTGATGAGGAGTGACTTCCACCACAATGAGTACATCCTTCACGCATTTCTTTGATTTCGTTTTGGATACTTTGGAATTTAGAATCGATTTTTGAAGTGAGGTCTTTCATCATATCCATGATTTTGGAATTTTCATTCGTTCCTCCGGCGAATGCGACGGATTTTCGTTGAGGTTTGATTTTGGAATCCTTAGACCAATCGAGCTTTAGAAGTACACGGTCTTCTAGTAAGTTGTAAGCTTCGTTAGGGGTCTTGTAAAGAAATATTCCTCCGGCATCAAGTATGCCTTGAGTTGTGTCATCGAGACCATGGTAAAAGATTTGAATGATATTACCACGAGACAATCCATGCCCATGACAACTTCGGAGCATGTTTTTCATTCGAAGCCAAGCTTCGAAAAGATTTTCTTCTTCTTTTTCAGTAAAGCTACGAATTTCACCTAAGAGACGATCAAACATGGCTGGTGGAAAGAAACGTCCAACAAACGCTCTTCTCATTTGGTCCCAAGTTGTGATCACTCCGGGGCTTAATTCATTATACCAAATTTTCGCTTCTCCGGTGAGAGACGATGGAAAAAGTTTAAGATGGATTGAATTTGCATCGGTAGTTCCATAACAAAACATGTCACAAATTTCAAGGAAATCGGCGATATGTTTGTGTGGATCGGATTTAGCTCTACCATCAAATTGGTTGTCTTTAATCATCGAAAGATGATGACCTTTGATAGTAAAGTATTCTCCAAGATTAACGGGAACAATGGCGGCTGCGGGTGTAGGAGCTACAACCCTATTGGCATCCCACATAGGTTGATCGTCAGCCATTGGAAATGGTAATTCAAGAAAAAGATTGACGATTGGATGAACTTCGGAAAGGTTTTCAAATGGTGGATTAACGGTTTTTGGAATTCTTTGATCGGGTGGAATGAATGGAGTTTTCTTTTTGCGAAATAAACGTTCGGGATTAGACAATGGTGAACTTAATTCTTCGTTAGAAGAACAAGGGGTCATACACGAGAAAAACGAGCCTATCGAAAAGGATTAAAAAACTAATTTTTTTTTTTTTTTTTAATGAAAAGTAGCAAGTGAACCGGCGGTTTGGAGATGAAAAAGTTTTACCGAAGGTTTGAACCGGACGGTCGGAGGAATGGACCGGCGGTTTGGGAAAAAAATTTTAAGTTAAAAAGTTTACCGAGAGTAGGACTGCTGCGGTTTGGAATTTTTTTTTTTTTTTTCGAAAGCTGATAAACCGGCGGTCGAGAATTCGGACCGAAGGTTTGGAGTTTTTTTATAAAAAAAATACCGAGAGCAAGGACTGCGAGGTCGAGCTTCAGACCGAAGGTTTGTCTGATAAAAAGTTTACCGAGAGCTAGGACCGCGAGGTTTGGGTTGAAGCCTAAGGTTTGCAGAGAAATATATTTTTTCTTTAGAGCTTAATGAATACAATAACGAATATCAATACGAGTAGGAATAGAACAAGTATATTATAAACAAAAACTTCACGAAAACGTGATCAAATCCCCGGCAGCGGCGCCAAAAACTTGATGTGCCCGTTTCGAGTGCAAGTTTTAAATTTATAACACGATTCTACCAATAATTCAAACGAAACACATACGAGCAAGTATACTCGTCCGTGTGTAGTAAGAGGTGAAATGGTAAGCCGAGGTCGTTCACAGGGATTTGTTTAGTTTTTGGGATGTGAGTTTCGAATATAATATCAATCTTGTTCAACGATTCTAATAGCAAGCAAATAATGATGATGTGAATTCAATAAATTAAAGACTACACTTGCCTAGACTAGTTTTGCACAATTCTCTTGACATGATGATGACAAAGGTTCCATTTGATTATGATCAACAAATTAGATGGTGTTCTAATTCGATTAGTGGGTATACTAACTCTATTATTTCCAACACTTTCAATCCTCGTCAAGATTTTAAGATGACAAAAATAATATTTAAGATTTGATCAATCCAAGACTAACACAACTCAATTACTCGATTCGCTTTCGTTTCACAAGCAATTGACAAACACACTATTTTAGTTTTCCAAGTTTAACCAAGTAACTTATGAAATGGTCAATACATAAGGTAACACCCTCATAGACAAAGGTTTACAACTAATTGACTAACAATATCTTTTTCAACCCATTACACTATTAGTAATTAACCAAACTTGATAACTCTTCGGTGGAGAAAACTCTTAATAGCACAATTCGTTCTTAGTATTAGCTTTTCATTTATCATAGAACCATTGAGTCATAATCAACCAAAAGTCATGTAACAAACATCATCTAGGCAAGTGCACAAGGCACTTAGCCACTCATGGCAAACAAAAAAATAACCACAAGAAATTTATCACTTGAAAACATGATTAAAAAGTCTTACAAAAGTTGTAATGATGATTACAAGAATTAGGAACACTTGTGAGATGATCAACAAAGATTCCTTGAATGATTAAGTTGATGATTGATGAATGTAAGCTTTCTCTTTTTCCTGCGTTTTTCTCCTTTGTCGCCCCTTGTATATGTTTGTAACACTTTTGGTCTCTAGGTAGTGATGTATATGATAATAGTTGGTTTCTCTTGTTTGATAGATAGTTTTCTTTGTTGTATCTTTTGGCCAAGTATATATAAGATGGCTCCCCTTGGTCACCAAGCAAAATACTTGCTCCCAAAGTGTCATAAAATGAAGGCAAAATGAGTTAATGGAAGTAGATGATCGGACTTTGGAGTAATGACACTTAATTCTTCACTTAAATGCAACTTTGGATGACTTTTAGTGGCTAAACCCGCGGTCGGGACCAAGGACCGGCGGTTTGGATGTCTGCTAAACCTCAGGTTTGGACTCTTAATTCTCATTCATATTCTCATTCATTACATAATATGTTCACAAATACAACCAAATATAATGCATAAACGTAGAAATAACGCAACTAAAACATGTATAAAATGAGCGTTATCAATCATGTTACATAAACGAATTGTTATAAGATATTATGACAATGTTGATATCTAATTGAAAGTTATTAGATAACTAGTGTAATGATTATTCTAATGGAATATGTTTGGATATAGAATTACATCATCAGCCTGGAACAGCTTCCAGATTCTATAGATGAAAATTTTGTCAATTGTTGTGCAAATTGTCATAGCCAACAAACTTGAAAGTTTGGAAGGTATCAAACATTACACAATAGATATTCAAGTTTACGGAATTTTAAAGAGCATATTTTTGTTTGTTTACAATGATGCTGGTTTAATTGAGATGACACTCAGTACTAGTCATGGTAGGATTTCATCCTTGGACATGTGAACTAGTTGTGCTCACTAAGAGCATAGTTGCATTATACATTAAAAGAATAAGAATACTTTAAACTTTAAAAATGTTTGAAAGTTTGATAATCATAAATTGGTGATTGAGGTTGTCACACAATTTATGAAATATTATGTGGCAATATTAAATTATTTGAATGTACACATACAAGAACTTCACCAGTTGAATTCTTGAAATAAGTATTCTCAAAATTCTGATAGATCAAAGTTGGTTGATTTATGTCTTGTCAACAAGTATGATTGTCATAGCTTGAGACATAATTCATCAACTAGAATTTTCATGCATAGATCTATTTAGTATTTGGATAAAGGATGTTAAGCATTTATTATTTGTAATGAATTTAAGTACTTGGTACGTTTATTTTCATTAATAATAGATTGTATCCTATATTTGCATGTTTAAATCCGTGAATAACTTATGTTGTTCTAAATAGTCCGTTGTCGATCAATGATATGGGAATTTCATTGAATTAAGACAAATCCGAGTTTTGGTATAATATACTTGATAGTGTATTGATGCGCTGACATGCCAAATTCACGTGATATTCAATGAATTGAATATATGACTTATCCCAAACTACATGATTGTACTTTATGGATATTGTTATTAAGTAAATCATGAATAGTTATCCTCAGACTTGAGATACCAGATGTTGATACAAAAGTTGGGCGTTCCTTGATTCCGTACCAATTCGTTCTTAATGCTTGAGACCTGCGCACTAAGAAAACAGAAAAACACCGTTAGGCTTATCGTGGGATTGTCTCCCACGATTATCCTCCGGCGTGAGAGTAAGTAATCGGTTTTAGGGTTTGTAGAAGAGTTAGGGTTTTGTGAATCGTACCTTTGTGAGGGTTGAGATGCCCTCTATATATGGACACGAAATCCTTATTGGTTTCGTGTTCCCCAATCTTTGGTGTATCCCGCGTAGGGCGGTTAGGCAATATATATCCCATAAATAAAAGATATATTATCGCAGCCATAAATAGCGTTGGGTTTGGGCCATCGTGAGCCCAAACCATTATCGCAATAGCCCATATCGTGACGGGCTTGAGTCCATTCGTGATGGACTTAAGTATGGGCCGGGTTCGTGACCCGAATACGGACTATACATCATCATGTCCCCCCAGTCTAGTGTGTGCAATGCGTGGTTGCGGATACTAGACTAACAACTTAAAAAAAAAAATTCCTCAATGCGTAGCGGGGAAGCTTTAAGTATTTCCCGCCAAAAGTAGCGTGTTAATCCTAGTCCAAGTATCTTCTTCGAAAATCGTGTGTGGTGGGTGAAAAAGTGCTTTACCTTTTGGGTTCCCAACCGTACGATTAGAGCAAGTGGGGTACACATGTCGTACATCCACGAATATGTGTACCCTATATAAACTTTAGCCGTCATTTGACTGTGGTTACCACAGTAAAAAGAAATCATCATTTTTTTCGCCATTGTTAAACCTTCAAGAAACAAATCAACAAAAGCGAAGATAATAGCGAGTGCGCCGATAATAGGTATCATGGTTCTTCAATTATCTGAGATTAGTTCCGATATGTCTGAGGATGAACTTCGTCAGTTCACCTCAGACTATTATATCCCTCTCGCATTGCATCCGGTAGTTCCGAGCGCAAATGCATCGATAGCGAATTTCCCGCAAGGGAAGGTGGGGGTTTATACGCGCTTTTTCGAGTTTGCGAACCAGCGTGTTCCCATTTCCCTGTTTTTGTGCGATATCTTAAACCATTATCGCTTGCACATCTCGCAACTACACTGTATAGGTGCGGCGAAAGTTACTAATTTTGAGGTAAATTGTCGCCTGTTGGCGATTGAACCCACTGTGCATCTATTCCGCGCGTTTTACCACACGTCGTGGTTGAACGGGTGGGTCACTTTTGCTAAGCGCGCAGGGTCTCTGCAGTGTTATGCAAAGAAATTAGACGCACTAAGGGTATGGAGGGAAAAAATTTTCTGGATTGATAGTGCATTTTTTCCCTGGGCATTTGAGTTCTATACTCAAGAATCGTTGCCGAGAGATGAGCGCCCAGACCCCGGGTTGTATAATGTGGCGGATGCGGAGACGATAAACACCAATCGCATACCTATTGAACCGTATCCAGAAGATTTTTTGGTGCACATGGGCATCAGTCACAACTACTTTGGTAGTCCGGAAGAGGTGCCAACATTCTTGGATGAAGACGGCCGGGGTGGGTGCTTGTCTCTTCCTTCCCCCTCACTTGGTAGTTGTAAGCATTCTTTCCTTTGTAGTTTTACTAACGCATTTGCTATTTGTTTATTGCTTTGTTGCGCAGAGATGGACTTGTTTGATGTTGTTCGCTTGTCGAAGCCTACAAAGGTGATCGTAGGGGTGCGCCCCTTGAGAGATGAGGAGCAGCCATTGCTTCAGGCTACTGCTGGGCGCACAATGTTGATTGCGCAGGAGGAAACAGAGGAGACAGAGGGGATAGGGGAGGTTCCCGCAGGTGTCACCATGGCAACTCCTCTGCGTAGCTTTCCCTCTGCTGAGACACAGATCCCTGTTGAGTTGGTGCATGTAGACTCATCAGGGAGTGCTATGGACGAGTCTGGAGATGAAGGCTTGGTGCGGAAGCGCAAGAGGGCGTCTGGTGATGATGGCGCAGGGACATCAAGTAAGCGCCCTGCGCTTGTTGTCGAGCGTCCCGCCGAAGAGGATGCGTCATCGCATAAGACTTCTCCCCCCACGTAAGCATTTGTGTCTTTAGATCTTCAGTCCTTTATTACGCTATTAGTATTATAGAGTAACTTTGTATTTGCATGTAGGGCTGAGGCTGTTGTTGATGATGATGCGCATGTGGAGAGTTCGCCCCCCAAGGCTGATGTTGGTGATTTTGGGCCTGAGAGTCCAGTGTTTGAAGAAAAATCTGTTGGAGATGCGCCAAGGAGTAACCTTCTTGAGGAGTTGGCATTGTCTGCTGCGCACCAGGCTTCATTGGTGGCGCGGCTACAGGCTGAGTATGCTGGTGAGAGCAGCCTGGTTGCTCAAAAGGATAAGGAAATCGAGCTTCTAAGGGCGCAGTTGGCTGAGGCGCAGGCTGAATTGAGAGCATCCGCTATGTATGACCAGAAGGTTGCTGATGAGAAGATGTTGCTCATGTCTGATCTGGCTAAAGAGCGCACTGGAGCGAAAGAGTACAAGGCCTCCTGCCTGTGGGCCATGAGATATATGGAGCTGAATAAGGGGAAGCTCATGTCTGATCTGGATGCGTTCCGCAAGGTTGTGGAGAGCTTGCTGGAGAATCAGGAGGGCAAACTGCGCAAACTCAGCATTGAGTATGATGAGGAGTTGTATCCTCATTTGATGTCGACTATAGCTGAGCGCAGGTGGCTTATCAGCCATGGTTTGCGTCTGGCCGCCATGACCACGCTGGAGTCTCGAGAGGTCAAGGAGTCCTTCGGGAATGTGGTTCAATGTGCCCTAGCGCGTGGTAGGGTGGAGGCGGTAGAGGAACTGTGCGCATCCAAGGTTTTGGCGATGTCTCCTTCAGAAGTGCCTGGTTATAATGAGAATGCTTATGGCGAGCTTGTTTCTGCTATGGAGAAGTTAAAACTTTTTGAGCTTCCTCATATAGCGCAGCTGGAGCGGGACCAGGACTTCCCTATTAGTGTGATTATGGAGGGTTTGACTTTGCCTAGACATTCATCCGCGAATGCTGAGGAGCAGCTTGATTATTTTTTGAAGCCGGATGTGTCTCAGCTACAGGTGCCCATTTTTGCTCGCCCTCGTGACATCCTAAACCCTTTTGCTCTTGAGAAGGAGATTCCATTGAAGACATCTTTGGAAGCTCACGAGATGAGACTTACCAAGAAGAGGGGTCAGAAGGGGAAGGCTATCCTGTGTGGTCTTGGCGCAGCTCACATTCCTAGGTCTGATGGGGTGCCTATTAGCGTACCAACAATAGCGCCTGGGGATGCTAAGTTGTTGCAGCTGCTTACAGATGCTGGTCGTGTAGCGCACCAGGCAGGTAGCTCAGGGCTAAGGCGTACTCGTAGCATGTCTTGGTAGTTTTGGTGTAGTGGTATTTTGTTATATGTCCACTTTTTCCTTGTACACATGCTTGTTGGATGTGTACTCTTGATGGACTTGTTATAATGAAGCGTTGATTTTGAATAATACCATTGTATGCATATTATATCAAATTTGGCTATGGTTTATAACGTTTGTACTTAGTTATTTTTGCATAAAAGATGTCTAAGAGTCAAATCGCTTGTATAAACACATTTGAAGAGGTTTTACAAGGATTCATAATCACTTACACTTATCTTGTATGAAAATTATGACATAGTCGTGTATGACATGGTTGTATATAACATAATTGTGTATGAAATTTACAAGTTGCTGTGTACCCATCATGGGGTGCACAAGTGTATGGATTGCAGCGTGCTACTAGGGCCATACTAAGGGGTTAGTTGTCTTAACTCCTGATTTGTTAAACGCGCACAGTATGCATTGATGTGTACCCGTCGTGGGGTACGCATGGAACTTACTCCAACGTCTTGAGAATAAGGTGTTTAACAAGGATGCGTGATCCGGTGTTGATGGGTTTGCAACCCTCTTACTCAACGAGTCATTTGTTAGGTTTACTCATCCTTTTACCATCGTGGGTTTTTAATTAGTGCATGCACGCCATGTAGGCAAAAGATAATATAATAAACAATATTGAGACATAAATTATATGTAAGCAATAAAGTAAAGTGTGTCACGGAGTTAGCTAGAAACCGCAACATTTTATTAATACTTGCAAGTTTTTGTAAAAAAGATAAAAAAAAACATTTGTCTAAATGAAACAAAGAATGTAAATACATGGATATTTATTTGGCACTTACTAAAGTGCGTGTGTGTCCATGCATTGGGTCGTAACCTTTCCTAAAGATAGCATCTCTTGAGGTTGCAGATATTCCATGTGCGTTGTAGCTCACGGCCTTCCATGTCGCGCAGCTTGTACCGCCTTGTCCTAGTGTTTCAACGACCTCATAGGGTCCTTCCCACTTTGGTCCAAGTTTACCTGTGTCTTCTGCGTGGCTTGCATCATTAGCGCGGTACACAAAGTCGCCAGGTCTGAATGAGGTGCTTCGAACTTTAGCATCGTAGTATCCCTTCATCTTTGACTTGGTTTTTGCCTCCCGTATGGCTGCGCGCTCGCGCCTTTCCTCCAGTAGGTCCAAATCTATCCGTCGTTCGTCATCATTGGTCGCGACATTAACTTCCGCGGTGCGGATAGTTGGCATCCCAATTTCAGCTGGTATGACAGCTTCTGTCCCGTAGACAAGGGAAAAAGGAGTCTCTCCATTACTAACCTTGATTGTCGTGCGATGCGCCCATAAGACATGCGATAATTCCTCCACCCATCTTCCTTTGTGTTTGTCCAGGCGCGCTTTAATTCCTTCGCCTAAACTGCGATTTGCGCGCTCAACTAAGCCATTGGTTTGTGGGTGTTTTACTGATGCGAAGTGTTGTGTGATATGTAACTCTGCGCACCAGTCTTTGAATGGGTTATCGCGGAATTGTTTTCCATTGTCCGAAACAATCTCCCCAGGTAATCCAAAGCGGCATACAATATTTTCCCAAACAAAGCGTTTTACTTGATTACCTGTGATCGTTGCTACTGCCTTTGCTTCAATCCATTTAGTGAAGTAGTCTATTGCAACGATAAGGAATTTAAGTCCTCCTGCTGCGACAGGGAAGGGACCTGCGATGTCGATACCCCACTTATAGAATGGCCATGGAGAAGTGATAGGCGTTAGCTCTTGTTGTGGTCTGCGCGGTATGGGTCTAGGAACTTGGCAGTCATTGCATTTCTTTATCACATCGCGCGCATCAAGGTGCATAGTAGGCCAATAGTATCCTGAGCGCAATGCTCGCGCTACGACGGACCGTGGTCCTGAATGCATACTGCATGAACCAGCGTGGATCTCTCGGAGTACGTAATCTGCCTGAAGAGGTCCAACGCATCTAAGCCATGGTTGTAGGAATGAGCGTCGATATAGAATACCATCTCTAAGTTCGAACCTCTGAGCTGCGCGCCGTATGCGTCTAGCGTCCTTCTGCTCAGCGGGCAAGTTACCCTTGCTTATAAAGTCGATAATAGGAGTCATCCATGTAGGATTCTCTTCCTCTATTACCGTGGATATCTCCATCTCCGAGATGGATTTATTCTTTAGGATCTCCACTAAAACTTGTTTTGACAGGTGCTCGAAGCTGGTGGATGCGATCTTACTGAGCGCATCCGCTTTTTTATTCTCGCCTCTGGGAACTTGCTTAATTGTAAACCTGTCGAAGCCTTGTATTAGCGATTTGGTTTTGTCGAGGTATTGGACCATGTTATCCTCTTTAGCCACATACTCGCCCAACACATGGTTGGCTACCAATCGGGAGTCCACGTTTGCTTCTAGGTTACGTACACCCATTCGGTTTGCAATGCGTAATCCAGCGATTAGGGCTTCATATTCTGCCTCGTTGTTCGTGGCTGTGAATTCAAAACGCAGTGCGTAAGTGAATTCCATTCCTTCTGGATTAGTGAGGATGAGGCCAGCGCCCGATCCATCCACGCATGAAGATCCATCTGTGAACAAGACCCATGGTTCTTGTAATTCTACCTTGCTCGGTGGGGGTGCGTCATCGGTATCTGGTTTTTCGATGATGAAGTCTACTAGTATTTGCCCTTTAACCGCAGTGCGTGGCCTGTAAGAGATGTTATACTCTCCTAATAGCACACTCCATTTTTGTAATCGGCCCGATGCGTCAGGTTTAGAGATAACTTGTTTGATAGGTTGGTCAGTAATTACTGCTATGGGGTGCGCTTGAAAGTATCGGCGCAGTCTTTTAGTAGCAAATACTAACGCCAAAACCAACTTCTCCATTGAGCTGTAGTTGATCTCTGTCTTTTTGAGTGCCTTACTTACAAAATACACTGGTGTTTGTACAGAATTCCTATCCGTCAGCAGCACTGCGCTGATCGCTCCCTGGGTGGCGGATAAGTAGATGATTAACTCCTCCCCTGGTCGGGGTGCGACTAGCTTAAGAAGCGCTGCTATATGTTGCTTAAGCTTGGTGAAAGCTTCTTCCGCTTCCGCAGTCCACCGGAAGTCTCCCGTTTTAGTGCACTTCTTGAGTGTTTTGAATAAGGGAAGTGACTTATCCGCTGATTTGGACAGGAATCTGTTCAAACCGGCTAGCTTTCCATTTAGAGATTGAACTTCTTTCAACGTGCGCGGTGAAGGAAGTTGGAGGACAGCGTCTGTCTTTTCTGGGCAAGGCTTAATGCCATCTGGTTCTATCAGATATCCCAAGAACATTCCTTCTGTAGCACCGAAAGTGCACTTCTTGGGATTTAACTTCATGTTGATCGCCCGTAGCGTTCTAAATGTTTCTTCTATATCGCGCACCACTTCGTCCTCAGTATGACTCTTTATGACAAGATCATCCACATAAACTTCTAAGTTGCGGCCCACTTGCTTTTTGAATGCATTATCTACCAATCGCTGGTAGGTGGCGCCCGCGTTCTTCAGACCAAAAGGCATCCTTGTGTAACAGTAGACCCCTTGGCTTGTGTGGAAAGCTATTTTTTCCTCGTCTTCCTTGGCCATTTTGATTTGGTGGTACCCTTTGTATGCGTCCAAGAAACACTTAAAGGGATATCCACACAACGATTCCACTTTCCAGTCAATCTCTGGTAGTGGGTAGCAGTCCTGTGGACATGCTTTATTAAGGTCAGTGAAGTCCACACACATTCGCCAACTACCATCGCTCTTTTTGACCATCACTGGGTTGGAGAGCCAATCGTGGTAATAGACTTCCCGCATGATGCCAGCGTCCACAAGTTTGTGTACTTCTTCTAGTATGGCTTTTGCGTGCTCTGGAGCCTGGCCGCGCTTTTTCTGCCTTACCGGTGAATATCCTTGTCGGATTTGTAACTTATGTTCTGCTATCGATCGTGGTACGCCAGTCATGTGTTTTGGTTCCCAGGCAAAGATATCCAGATTCCTCTGTAAGAGTGTGCACACAGCTGCTCTGCCTTTGTCAGACAGCGATCCTCCGATTGATACTTCTTGCTCTGGGTAATCAGGGTGAATTGAGACCTTCAAATTTGGAACTTTAGCTGCGCTCTGTTCTGGGACGTGCGTCGTCTCACATGTAATCGTGTTACATTCTTCTGGTGGCGCAGCGTTGTTGTAAATGGTGACAATGCCACCTTCTACTGGGAATTTGAGCATCCCATGCGCTGTGGATGGTACCGCGCGCAACGCTGAGATTCCTGACCTTCCAATGATGCCATTGTATGGCCAAGGGGATTTGATCACCATAAAGTTCATCCAGGCTGTCGTGGAACGTTTCTTGTTACCGACAGCAACTAGTAAGCGCAGTTGCCCCATAGGCCATATCTTCTCTCCTGTAAAGCCAGTAAGTGGAGTCGTGGCTGGACTTAACTGTCTTTGTATTTCAGGACGCAATCTCTTAAAGCAATGTTCATACATTATATCCGCTGATGCGCCCCCATCGACATACATGCGGTGGATGTCGTGACCCCCCGCATTTATTTCAATGGTAAGTGGTTCTGCCACTGCGTTGTCCGCAGTCAAGGTGGGGAAGGAAATTTTGCTTTCATGAGAGAATTTATGGCTCACTTTTTGCCTAATCGTTCGCTGCCATGATTGTATCATGAAGATAGTATCAGCTTTTTCCTTAGGCGCTTCCTTCTTGCCTCCGGTTCTCTGCTTGTCTTTCCCCTCCTTAATATTTTTAACGAGGTGGTCCAGCCTGCCTTCTTTCACTAGTTTCTCGATTAGTTGGCGTAACTGGACACATTCATTAGTGGTATGGCCCTTCTGTGCGTGATACTCGCAGTATCCATTCCCTACGCGCCGATCCTCAGGGGTGCGCATAGGTGGGGGTCTTGGAAAGTTCGCACCTTCCGTCGCGAATATCTCCTTTGGAGTTTTTGTTAATGGGGTGTACTTGTCGTTTCCCCTTCCGCTTCCTTGGTTGCGATAACTTTTGTTACGATTGCCACTTTGGTAATTGGATTGTCTCCTTGACTCTTCTTGTGACCTATGGTTCGAGTAGCCTTTCTTGCTATCCGCAGCGGCTGCTTCTCCTTGGACGAAGGACCTTGTGCGCTTCATGAGTTCGTCAAAAGTTAGGGGAACCTTATCATTTAACTTTTTTATCAAATCTGGGTTATTGATTGCATTCATAAAACCCGATATTTTTAGTATCTCTGGGCACGCTTTTACTTGCATGCATTCGTCCTTAAAGCGTTCCATGAAAGCGCTTGTGGATTCCCCTTGTCGCTGTTTAACCCTAGAGAGTTCGACAGGGTTTTTGGCGCACTTCTTCCTTTGAGTAAAGTTTAAACGAAACACCTTGCGCAACTCTTCAAACCCACCGATGCTTCTGCGTGGAAGCTTACTAAACCAGTTGCGCGCATTCCCTACTAATGTAGAGTTGAACATATGGCACCACACAGGTTGTGTCCAATTTTCGATAGTGGCTGCTGATTCGAAAATTTTTAGGTGATCATCAGGATCACCTGTCCCATCATATGTTTTGACGTTAACAGGCATGCGCCTTTTCTTATTCTCTGAAAAATCGCTGATGCGCCTAGTAAACGCATCAACTTTTTGGCGACACCAGGGAAGAGACATGTCTTCGTCTTCCTGGTCGCGGTGTTTCCCTCTTGATTTCCAGTGTCCAGTTTCTTTGTCCTCGTTGTCCGAGGAATCACTTGAAGATGAGCGTACTCTTTTGCGACGCTTGCGTCGACTATCATCAGAATCTGAGCTTGCTCCTCTGTGGCGCTTGCGCCGACTGTCCTCAGAATCGGAGCTTGATGGGCTTTCACTTGGGGAGCACCGTCGCCCGAGCCTATCCTGAATTCTGCGACTGCCAAGCCTAGCATGGACATTGGCACGCCGTTCCCCATCTTCATGCTCCTCCAAATGCTGAAAGTCGGCTGCTTCATCATCCACAACCTTTCTTCCAATCCTGGTAAACACTGGTTGTTTGCGGTTATCCTTCTCGCGTCTTTCCTTTCGGTAACGCGGTGGGGATTCTTCGTACTCAGGGTCGAAGTTGAGTCTGGCGTGCAGACTTTGGCTTGACCTCTTCTTTGCCTCCTCTTGCATGAGCGTAGCCAAGGCTCCGTAGTTTTGAGATACGAAGTCACTTGGCGCTAGTTCAGGCGTAACTCCTTCTAGCGTGATGGAGTCCGTTTCCAAGGCAAAATCCTTGCTTCGGATAGGTGCATTTGGTGGCTCAGAGAAGTTCACTTCTGGCATGGCAAGGGGAGTGCGCTGTGGGTCTACCGCGCTAGTACTTGTTGTAGTAGCATTGGTAGTCATAGTGAGCGGTTCTACTGGAGTAAGGAGTAGATCTGAGTACGCTCCAAAGCTTCTAGGCACGCTGGTTGTTCCAGAGGTCTGCTTGGAGGCCGCATCAGTTTGCTGTTTCTTCCCTAGTAAATCGTCATGCGTTTTCTTCGCATGCGGAGTCCGCTCCTTTCCGTGCTTCGTCATTCTAGTTCTTAGCAAAGCTCTTAGTGTAGGGTCCCACGGATGGCGCCACTTGTTGATACAAAAGTTGGGCGTTCCTTGATTCCGTACCAATTCGATCTTAATGCTTGAGACCTGCGCACTAAGAAAACAGAAAAACACCGTTAGGCTTATCGTGGGATTGTCTCCCACGATTATCCTCCGGCGTGAGAGTAAGTAATCGGTTTTAGGGTTTGTAGAAGAGTTAGGGTTTTGTGAATCGTACCTTTGTGAGGGTTGAGATGCCCTCTATATATGGACACGAAATCCTTATTGGTTTCGTGTTCCCCAATCTTCGGTGTATCCCGCGTAGGGCGGTTAGGCAATATATATCCCATAAATAAAAGATATATTATCGCAGCCATAAATAGCGTTGGGTTTGGGCCATCGTGAGCCCAAACCGTTATCGCAATAGCCCATATCGTGACGGGCTTGAGTCCATTCGTGATGGACTTAAGTATGGGCCGGGTTCGTGACCCGAATACGGACTATACGTCATCACCAGATAACTATTATGAATGTAGTGCATTCTGTGGAACAATTTAACGCTATACGTAACTGGTAGTCATAAGGATTGTTTTCGGAATTGTTACAAAATTCATAGGTTATGCTTGTAGTCAAGATAGAATTTGTTCCTTCAAATTTATTTTGAAGTTTAATACTGTTGGGCCCCTCGTAGGGTTGACAAGTTGTTTTCATGGCCATGCCCAAGATCTCCCTTGAAATGTTCAAAAGATTTGGTAATCTTGTTCAATCACAAACAACGAGAAACATAATGTTGAATAAAGAATGACTTAAATCCATATCTTTATTTAACGTAGTATTAGTAACAAAAGGATAATAATAATGATGAATCATTAAAAGGTTTTTCCACGAGACCTTACTCGAGTTGTACTAGAGGCATCGAAGTGTTGCTAGACACTAACCAATGTGATCACATTATTAAAATATGTCCAAGTGGGAGCTGTTAGTTTTGTGGACATAATTTAGTAGTTGTGTGTTAGGATCGAACTCGAGACTACGAGATTGCACACTTTACGTATGAGAATCTATGTTAAATAATTAATATATAAATAGTTATATTTAATTATTAAATCACAAATAAAGTAACTAATACATGAGGGACTTATTAGTACGAAAACCAAACCCTTGGGGTGTTAGTTGCGACTGGTCGAACAAGAAAAAATGAAGGGGGTAAGTGTCGAGATTTGGAACTTGAGGAGGTGTTGGACTCAAACTTGGAGAGCAAGTTTGGAGTATATATAAACCCCTCATTAGCTCTTCTTATTATGAGAGACACACGACATAAGCAAAATCCCTACGTACTAAATATTGATTTCTTTTCCTTTGTCTAATTCGGCAGAAAGCTAGATACTGATTGGTTTGACTTTGTCAAAAGTATCAAGCTTATATATAATAAGGATTATTTATTCTTGTTATTTTTGGTTCTGCTTTCTCTTTTGTACACATTCGAATGTATACCACTTTGGTATTCGAATTGTGTTTAAGCTAGTAACAATAACACACGGTGTTAGTTTTAATAAATAAAAGGGTTCGACCCGTTTTATTTTATACAAAGCAAAACCTTATTTGTTGTATGCTTTATTTGTGATTCAAGAACTAGCATTCACATCGAATCGCTAATAGTACGTGTGTACAAGAACGTGATATTAACTCACTATAGTTAATATCTTGGATTGAATTACAAAACGGTAAGGGGTAATTCGTTAATCCAATTATAAACCCTAATTATGGTTCTTGGTGATTGAATTGAAGAATTGATTCTTGTTTGGCTAGAATCAAAAGGCACGTTTACATTTAAATTATGTTAATTCTTTATGTGTTAAATTGATCCTACGCTTCCGCTATTACTTTGATGCTTTATGATTTTAATTATGTATGACATGATATTAAATTCCAACACTGTCTTAAAAAGAAGTTACTTGTTACTATATTCGCAAGTTGACGTCTGCTTGATAAATATTTTATACTTGTTATTGTATTTCAAATCGAACTCAAACTTGATCAAGCTTGAATCACTTAATCGAAACTGTTTGCATCCAAAAGTTATGTCATAAACATAGGATTAACTTTGTTGCTATTCAAGAAACAAAGATGGAGTCTATCGATTTATTTTCTATTAAGGCTTTATGGGGGAATCTGAATTTCGATCATGTGGTTGGTTCTTCAGTCGGTTTTTAAGGCCGTATTGTTTGAGTTAGGGATTTGTCCATGTTCATTAAAGATCACGTTTTTAACACTCAGTTCTCGAGTTGAAATGGAAGAGAAAAGAAAAGGAAATAGATAGTTTTTTGTGTTCTTGAGTTTTTTTTAAGGGAGGAAAGGGAAGTGGAAAGGAAATATGGAGGAATTTTTGTTAAGTAAATCTTCCTCTCACTTTTGGGAGGAAAGAGAACCGTATGTTGTGTAAAGACTAATATACCATTTTTAAAAGATTTGACATTAACAACTAAAAGGTATATATGTAATTTGACCAAGTTATTTTTCTTTTCCTCCCACTTAAGAACATGATTATGATTACTTTCATTTTTCTTTCCTCTATCTCAAGAATATAACAACTAACACTTATTTTCCTTTTCTCTTTCTTTTCCCTTTCCTATTCTTTTCCATTTTCTTTCGCTCAAAACTCGAGAACTGAGCGTAAATCTGATTATTTTGTTGCTATAATGGGCACTTGGACTCCTACTTCTACCAAACTTCTTATTATTTCTCTTTATGCTCCTCAAGAGTTAACAGAAAAGCGAGACTTATGGAACTACCTTCGCTCTTTAATCGAAAGGTGGGAAGGTGAAACTGTGATTATGGGAGATTTCAATGAAGTCCGTTATGAGCACGAAAGGTTTGGCACTATGTTCAATAGTCAAGGAGCCAATGCTTTTAATAATTTCATTTCTTTGACAGGCCGGATTGATTGATCTTCCTCTTGAAGGTTACGCATACACATGGGCTCATAAATCAGCTTCTAAAATGAGTAAATTAGACAGGTTTCTTATCTTGGAAGGTTTACTGTTGTTGTTCCCGCATTTATCAGCTTTATGTTTGGATAGACATTTATCCGATCATCGTCCTATTCTTTTGAGGGAAACGTCATTCGACTTTGGTCCCACTCCTTTTCGTATTTTTCACTCTTGGTTTTCTATGGAAGGTTTCGTTTCTTTTGTAACACCCCCAAAATTTAACAGTCGTGGAAGCATACAGAACTTTGATGGTGCTACTAGCGGATTGGAAATCACAATACAAGGTAACAAAGAACGGAATACTGTAACACCCCCAAAATTTTAACAGCGGAAGATAGATCACTGGGGTATTACTTCCTAGCACAATGTACAAGTCATGGAAAACGACCCTTGAAAAGAGACGTTTTAAAAGTGTTTCACATTTGATACATTAAATTCTCAGAGTTTGCAAAGGTCCCAACAGTTTTCATAAAACACAATGTTTTCAAAAGATTGCAGATGTTTTAAACATAACATAAATCTTTAAAATATAGACACTTCAAATGTGAAAATATGCCGAGTCCTCAAAATATATCCGTGCGACTCCATCCAAGACCTTCATGCCTTTAAACCTGAGATAAAACATGCTAAAACGTCAACACAAAGGTTGAGTGAATCCATAGAGTTTTAGTAATAAGCAGTTGATCACAATATAATTTATAAAAGTGACTAAGCAACAAATGCAGAGTCTAGTAAGGTAATTATTGCACTAAGCTCATGACATCGACACCTTAAGTAATAAGTATGTAAGTTTGCCCCAGTGGGTGCCTTGCCAAGCACCTAGAGACCTCAAATATAGTGCATATGGTTGCCCATGCAAGGGCAGCGGTCCAATATGGGGAGTTCAATCCCAAATAGATCTATTCACAATATTCGCGCTCACTCGCAAGTGATTAACGATTCATGATACGGGGACTTCATGGCAATAGTAGTACTTAGTGTCAATAATACATTCAGTTTAGAATACAGTTTTCAAGCAGTTGTGATCATAATAAAAGTAAGTAGCATGTATCTCCCCCACAGGGTTTATAAATGGTTAAATGAGTAAAAGGTGGGGCTATGAACTCACCAACGATGAAGTAGCAATGAGAATCGGAGAAGTGTGCACGTCGAGAAAAACCGCAAGATCACAAGTGACCTAAAATAAAGTATAACACGACTTAGGCTCGGGGATTAAAGTATAATACTTTTATTTGTGATTTAACTCAGTACTTGATCTCCTAACATCATATGGTCATTTATTTAAATGTCTTGTAGCAAGTCATGGGTCGAAAAGACGTTTATAAAAGCTTAAATGGTTTAAAATGCAAAGCTGATGGAAATTTTATAAAATTGCCGCACCAATTGGGTCGCCATTTCTAAACCGTGAAGGCTAAAATTATGAACTTTATATGCTTAGAAAGGTATGACTCTTTAAAATATGAAAATCAAGGCCTCACATTACTGAGAACTTCAGAACATGGGTAAAATTACAAATTTACCCCTGTGTCTCTAGATAGTTATACTCAGCATCCAAATGGGTTTAGGAAAAAGAGTGTATCTTCTTTTCTACAGGTCTAATGGACACATGGCTTGTGGGAAAAGTTTTCTAAAGGTCTTGGCTACAACTTTCATGTTTACACCAACCTATTTTTCTTTGCAACATTTTAGAGTAAATAGCCTATCAAATCTGACATGCAATTCTGGACCAGTTTTAGTGTGGATTTTCTCAAAAAATCTCCAGGATGAATTAAAATGTAAGGTTTTCGGGGAAATGATCCTAAGACTTGTAGCTATCTCCCAATATTTTTACTTTTTCATAAAACCTTCTGGGTACAAAATGGTGAACGGATCTTGAAGCATCAAATCTGGGACAGACTATTGACCAATCAAAATGGCTACTTTATGCATGATTATTGAGTCTAATACCCATGCATGTCTAAGATCAATCATTACTAATCTTTTATTCATCCAAAAACTCAATATTTCTAGAAGATGAAAGATTATTTTAAAGATTAACTTAAGTTTTTTATAAACAAAACATTTGAAAAATCATTAACAACTAATCAAAACTCATTTTTAACCAACTCTTGCAATCACTAATCAAATCAATCCTACCCAACTATCTAACAACCTATTTCCTATGAAAACTTGAATCAAGATCTTCCAAATCACACATGCAAGAGTGGTTTTTCTAATCCTTTAAAAACTCTAAGAAAAATGATAGAAAAATCATAGAAAAAGAGGGAAATGAGGTTGAAAATGTTAGGAAAACTTACCAAGACTAATACCAAACGAATGATGCAAGATTTGAGGCTTGAAAAACTTGAAGATTGGTGGTGTTAGGATGATTATTTTCGGCAGCAAAGGATGGAGGAGGAGGAGTTGGGTGGTTTTTGGTGAGATTTGCATGTAAGAGTTAAATGATGAATTTTCTTGGTAATGAAAAAGTTAATAAGAGTGTGTAAGTGATAAAGGGGAGGGATGAACGGTTTTGGGGGCCCAAGGCACTCCCAAATCTGATATTTATTCAATTTTGATTAATGTTTAAAGTATTAGTGTGTTTGTGGGGTTTAAATCAAGCGTACGGTCTTAAAAACGCGAATTACGCAGTACCGGGTGACCTGAAAACGTGAATTTTAGAAAAGTGTTATCAAAACATTATGAAATTGTTATGAAGTGTTAAAATGGACAATTTTAATATTTCATGGGACCCTTGTGTTTTCCGGAGTGTTAAAACGAAACTAAAACTCAAAACGCAGGCTCAAAACGCGAGTTATTACCAAAAATTGACGAAATCGTGAAACGAGACAGAAAATGTGAAATATAGAAATTTTTGAATACTAGGAGCATATGATGGAATATTAAACCACTAATGACATGAAAATGGATAGAAATCCTAAGCACTGCTCATGAATAGCTAGAAACGCGAAAATCGCTAAATCGGGTACTTTTATGCATAGTTTGTAAAAATAAATGTCACAAGGATAATATTTTCATAAAAATATCACATTTAACTTAAAATGACCCAACTTGATGTTTCATATATTTCTCGAGCCTTCCGGAGTGTTATAATGTCTTTAAAGCTTAAACCGCGAGCCGAAAACGCGTAAAACATAAAATGTGCACACTTCGCGTAGAAATGGAAAATTACATTATTCCATATGAAAATAAGTATGTGGGGGAAATAAATCATATTAATGGGTAGAATGGGCATAGTCTGAGTCAAATTATGAATTTCAGTGTACGTGTCACGACGTACGCGGGCAGCATTCCCGACAAAAGCCAATTTACTTAAAATAGCATAACAAGCAAATAAAATTAGTAAAAATAATGACTTGAAATTTTCTCGGTTGTTACAAATACATACTCCGTTTTAAATAAATCAACATTTAGAGTTTACAAAAGATAATTCATTGTTTAGAAAAATAGACCCATTAGTTTCAGTGGTCCCACATAAAAACAAGTCTTAATTATATCTACTGATTCTTCCGAAAAAGGGATATGACCCTTGCCTTGCCGAATCCATGCCATAACAATCAAATTACACACCTGAGAAAAACATGCTAAAAGTCAGCAAAAAGCTGGTGAGTTCATAGGTTTAACTTAAAGCAGTAAGTAATAATATTTGGACCAATGATTTTGTGTACGACCATTACAACGCATATAATGTCATACAAAACAGTCTATCGCGCTAGCTCTAAGTTCATGCAATCGAAGCTCGACAGTTTAGTGCGCTAATCTATAGTACATAAATAATAGTCAAGGGGCCCTTAGCGAGTGTTCAACCCAATACACTCGTATTCCGACTTGCTATACGCCCGTATTGACCTGTCTGGCCAACCGAACGGGGGAGACACCCCAATAGATCTATCTTAAGCAATCGCGCTTCCCAAAGGGAACTAACAGCTCATGAAAATGGGCATAATAGTGAGTTCTAGGGCTTAGGCTAACTACGCAATAGTTTTGAGAAAATTTAGTAGTATTGTGGTCCATAAAATAATTTGCATGTTTCTCACCCCATATTTGTAAAATAAGTATAAGTAAAGTGGGGCTATAAACTCACCTTTAATAGTCTGAACAGTGAATGTTGTGAATTTAGGGAATGTACGGCACCAACACGCAACCTAGATTAATAAATCATGTTTTAGTTTCAAGCACTAAATTAAGTTTCTACAGAATTTAACTCAAATGTTTTTAAAGTGTTCATGTTGTTGTCGCTTGTGTGGCAGCAAGTGAGGTTATGAATAGATTCCTAAGTAATTGTTGGTATTGTTCTACAAAATGCTTAAATGTACGGCAATGAGGAAATGGGAGTCTGATAGGATTTTGATCGACGAAATTTGGAAAACGATGGAATGGATGAATTGAGAGCAAGAATATATTTTATCGGGATATGGAATATTAAGGATGTGTAGTTTAATTGTAAAAATGCATAATTGGTTATGTAGGTTTTGGAATGAAATTATGTATAAGTGACGTTTAGTATTTAATTGTTTAATGACTCGTGGAAATGTTGTATAATGTTTGTATAATAAAAGTTTTGTTTACCTTGTTTAAATAAAATCAATCAAGTTCATATAATTAATGAAGACTGGTTATGACTCGTGTTTGTACTTTGGTTTCACAATTATATGTGTAGAAAACATTTGATTTTGCTATAATAGTTCAAGTAAGGTTTTGTTAAATTTACATTTTCCAACTCTTGTTAATGACATGGATATTTATTGGTTTAATTTCAAATAATGTTTATAAGTGACAAAACGTGTATCTATTTATATGTGTTTCATTTTATACTCGACAGAAATTGATGGGTCATTAGTATAACGAGTTTTATATCTTGGCGACGTGTATTTATATATAGGTTCACATCTTTTATGTCAAAATGTAATGTTCTACAAATGTATATAAGTGTGTGACGACGATTGATGACAATTTACAATTCGAGGTCTAGTTATATGGTAGACGGACTTTAAAATCATGTCAACACAAATTTTATACAATAGCACTCGATATAGAATTTTCTTGTGTGCTCGGCTATAACGGTTTGATTCGCGGCTAATATACATATCTATACACACATCAAAATTTTATACGATTAACTCTTGTTGGGTTGCGGCCCAATTGAGTCAAAGGAGGGGGGTCTTAGTGTTGGGCTGGACTGCGAATTTTACCACCGAAAGCCGCATTGGGCCTGGTGGGCTCAGGTTAGCCGCAGCTAGAACACCCCGTATGGACTGGATTGAACTAGATTGGGCTTTTCAAATGAGGTGGGTTGGGTCCTGGTGTTATACAAATGTATATACAAGCCCAAGAGTTTTTGTGTGAGTACTAGAATTTTGAAAATATGCATTCGACACTTGAGAACCTTTAACACCAAACTATTCACCACATTGAGGTCGAGTACCACTCGATTTCTCAACATGAGGGTCTCAAGCGTCATGCGAGGCTTTTGGGTTGACACAAATCGTCCTCATGTCCGACATGAATGACCGAATATAGGTGATGATCGACCTTGGGAAAAGGAGAAAAATACTAAACACATTCCTTGGGGTTTGGCCGAATACTGGGCAAACAAAGACACTCTATTGGTGTTTGTGTGGAAGATCCAAACTTGACACCCATTGTGGGTTTTAGTTGAACCGAGCAGGACTTCACCCCATTTGGGGTTTGACTTTGAGCTAAACCAAAGTAAGCTCTAGGCTTGAACCAAGGGTATATCGATCAACCTTTCCCACTCACTTCGGACCATAAATCATGTCGAAATGAGTGAGTTGGGAGGCAAAGCCATTTGATCATAGGAGGTCTAAACCATGGCTAGCACACCTACCATGGTGGCTGCCTGGTGTGGGTTTGATTGCTAAGGGATTCGGCCCCAGTCCTCCCCTGTTGGGGTGGTTTTCCCTCAGCCCTTGGTCACTACAACACACCCTATTTGGGTGGTTTCCATTCGAATTGAAGGTGGCCAAGGTTCCTCTTGACCGAGACAAGAGTTTCTAAGCCTAAGTTGTGGGTCATTCGGAAAAGTTTTAGCACTAAATCCCAACAAATCATTCTTTCGGTTCAATCTAACACTTCAATCCTAAAGACCCCTTTGAGCCATTCGACCCAATTCACGAATCTAACAACCACAGTGACCAATGATACCCGAACCTATTGACCATTTCTAGATTTCCTAAGATTATGCCATAAGGACAACAACATCCACAACAACAAATTTGATACAGACATAAATTTGAAAACTTAAATAACTACCATTCGATCTAAAATCAATAAATCATTTAAGAGTAACTTCGAATAACATAAATTTGATATGAACAAGTTGAATACAAGGTGTTCATACCCTTATGATGAATTGAATGAAAGGCCTTTGGACCCAGAAGAGCTCGAACAAATCCCAATCCGAAACCCTAGCTATCCCAATCGAACCCTAGCCAAAACCTCTTCAAGTCACTTGTTTTCCCTCGAACACCCTTGTCTTCTCGAAATTTTTGAGTGGTTGTAAGTGGTGGTGTGATTGGCTGAGCCTGGGATAACAGTTTAAAAAGAAAGAACTTGGGAGTAGTTCCATTCTTGCTTTCGGATTTGGGGTTTGAAAACCTTCCATTCGGGTATAATCTCTTCTTCTTATACGTTTTTCCAGGTGTTGACTTTGGGGAATTGATCCCTTGAGAATAATGTAAGACACCGTAAAAATCCATTATGATAATCCTCATTGATTAATAATAACCTCGAGTTACTGTCTACTAAATCCCATTTTTATGGGGAAATTTAAAATTTTCTCTTATTGTTATTATTATCACGTTACGTTTTCGCAACATATATAAAATAGTGACACGTACCTCGAGACTCAGTGATTCACAAAACTCCATTTACCCTAAATCTATATTACACAAATTACACATTATAGTTAAAACTACTAAACCTATAACTTGATTACAATTATACACTAATTACATTTATATTTAACTAACTACACTAAATTTCACCAAATTAGCTAAGCTACAAACAGAGGGTGTCCGACTTTGTGACGGAATATCCAAATGTCACTTTAGAAATTCCTGACTTATCATTGGAATATGAACAAAAACTTTACAATTCTTTTGAAAATAATCAGAGGGTGTCCGACTTTGTGACGGAACCATTGTAATTGAACCAGGTAAAACTCTTTAAAGAAGCATAAATATCATAGTAACTGAACCAAGCGTTACATCATTTGGTCATCAATTATACATAGTCTAGCTACCTATGTATAATTTAGGAAGAATCATGTTATAAATGGAACAGTTATCTTTTCGAAGTTTTTAATAACAATTTTCATTCCAAAAACAGAATCTCGAGACAAAATAAATTGTTCATAAACCTTACTTTTAACCAACCCCAGTCAGATCTACACTTATTACTCATTACTCTATTATACGAAGTCGAGAAAAATACGAATTTAGAAACTATAAGAATTCACAACAGTATATGGAAAGCACAAATAACATAAATTTTATTAGAAACCATGGAAGTTAATACATAGCGAAATGATTAACATCGGAAGTGCTAATAGTACAATAAACACAATATAAGGCATAGAATATTCGATAGGTTGGCCCGCCATAGCAACAAAAACCACCACCAACCCAACTATAGCAAGAGCCACCACAGGATGAAGCACCTTGATTATTCTGGAAGATAAATAAAAGCGAACCATTAAAAACAATAACTAAACATAAAGACAAACGAGATTTTATTCCACATTCATTAAGAGTTACATCGACACACAACTAAGATACATTCTAAACACACTAGCTCGAGATCCTCACCCCAAAAACTTATCCACGTTAATCGCTAAAATTGTGAGGGGTACGATGAACACCAGAGATGCGATAAAGTAGTCGGAGTTTTCGTCGGGGAAGAAAGCCAGATACACGGCAACAAGGACGATGTACACGGTGGCGATAACAATGGCGATCGGCGGCATAGTATATTTTTTTTGGGAGAGATGAAGTAAAGTGAAAAAGGTGAAGTGGGGAGGAAAAAGGGGAAAAGTAAATAGAGTATTTATAGGGAAAAACTAGCCGTTATTTTACTATTCACGATCATTAAGTTTCAAATCACTACCATTAAAAATCCACTAGTCTCGACCGCTAGAACACTAGACATTTAGTGTTAAATACTTCCTACTCTCGACCGTTATTTTCAATATTCACAGCCCATGAAATCATTAGTTGACCAAACATTCAAATTTATTTCGTCTAGTACGAATAAATCTAGTTGGATCTCGCCTCTTTGATATTCAAATAAGAAATCTCTCGACAACATCTTTCATAACTCTCACCTCTGAACACCACATTTTTCAACACCTATCGCAGACTGAACTTCGGGACGAAGTTCAAAATTTAGGGGTAGATACTGTAAGATACCGTAAAAATCCATCGTAATAATCTTCATTGATTAATAATAACCTCGAGTTACTGTCTACTAAATCCCATTTTTACGGGGAAATTTAAATTTTTCTCTTATTGTTATTATTATCACGTTACATTTTCGCAACATATATAAAATAGCGACACGTACCTCGAGACTCAGTGATTCACAAAACTCCATTTACCCTAAATCTATATTACACAAATTACACATTATAGTTAAAACTACTAAACCTATAACTTGATTACAATTATACACAAATTAAATTTATATTTAACTAAGCTACAAACAAACCGGACCCTCAGCCCAGTCCACGCCACACAAGCCCAACTTCAAAAACCCGGAATCCTTTTTGTGAATTTAAGTGTATTCGACTACCATGCACTCTCCAAAACAGCTCGAGTTCTTCCGATTATCAAACACGACACACCCATATTTTTGCACCATCTTACTCACCACCCACTAGACGATATATGTACCACTTTTCAGATTTAGATATCGAGCATTGCCATGATTTTCGAGACCAATCTACATGTCCCATTTTACCCGAATTGTACATCTAAAAATCTCGAAACTCAACCAAATTATTCCCCGATTGTTCCTACGTTCTTCTAATTATATTTCTAGCACAATGAAACATTTGAAAGGAAGTTAGGACAACAGGATATCAAGGTGATACGCTAGCTTTATTTGGAGCATATATAAAAACACAAACCGTGTATATACACATTACCACAATACAAGATAAGATTTCCCAAGTTACCACATCTATCAAATATCTTCCATTGTCAGTAAACTACATATGTGTCCTCTTTTCTACAGTGGAACTCAATGATTGATTGGAGAGTCAATAGTCAATAAAAAACGTGTGAAATTCTCTCTATAAATCCTACACTTTCTAGCTACTTTACACTGCCTATCCTTCACTCATTTCACTCTCACAAGACACCTCCAAAGCCAGAAATGTCTATCTCTCTTTAGAAAAGCAAATCGAGTAAAGAACTAAACACATAAAAACGTATCGAGCTCGAACTAGCAAGCCTACTGCCTTCCCTTCTTTGTGCATCCATCGACCTCCACAGCTTCCTCCCCACCTTTAAGAGGTGTAGTAAGTGTTCTCAAGCTCTTTATTTATCATGTCTCACATTCCACATCTCACGTACACGAGTCATACATGCATGTTTCATTTTGCATTCGAACGCATCATGTTATCTAATATGTTTATGTCACTTGAGTAAAATGCATGACCTCACTGTGGACGAGTAAGAAACTACTCACACCTTAGCCTACTAGTGCACATTATTTATCACACATGCATTATATAGCTATCATGTACCAACGTATAGTTTTCTTGTTCATTTGGTTTTCATGTCACAGGTATATACATATAAGAAACAAGGGGTGACAAACCTCCACTGAGGAGGGTATAGAAGTCACCTCCCAACTCACTTTCACGTCTAAAATATCACCTATGCATATCACGCCATGCATCATTTCTGTTTCCCACTCGAACGTATAGCATTTTATATTTTGAAAACACAGTAACCTATGTTGAACCATGTACACGGTCGAACCTACTCTTGTGGAGTCTTAACGATCACCTCACACATTTCTTATATACTTGCAATGCATGTCACCCAATCCTCACGTGCAACTAAAACTCAAAAACACTTATAATGATCTCAAAAGATGTATACATAAACAGCCAAGTCGTCTATTAAATCACACATTAACTCACAATCTAACCGAATAACCATGTCATATTTTTACACGACCTTGTAGACCTCCTAACAAGCTACATACTTTATATAAACATCTTGTAATAATACCCACGTTACGACCACTAAAAACAGCCAAGTTGAATCGCAAAAACCATTTTCAAAAACAACAAAAGTAGCGGAGTGGGTTTATAACCCAATGAACTGTTTTGTAAGCTATGGATAATCCGGCTTTTTGGCACTTTCATATGTGAAATAAAATGATGAAAATAATCACTTTTGATATACCAAACCTCCTCAAAAACCCACGAGCTAAAAACGACTAACGGGCTTAGTTATGTAGCTCGTTAAAGGCCCATTAGTAGTAAAAATAAGCAAAAAACCAAATAAGCTGTTAAAATAAGCTTCTTTTATCTTAAATATAACTCAGAAAAATGCGCCACCTTTTTCCCACCTTATTTGTCACTTTTGGACTAAGAATGTAACGCGACCTAACTTGAGGGACTGAAACTGCCAACTGTGAAACTTATGGACTGAAGCTGTGAAAACAGTTTATAGAGGACTTAAATTGACATACCATTGAACTCCAAGCCTTATATGGACATATGGACAATTTTTGGACTATTATGGACTATGGACTTAACCGAGGACTAACGACGTAACGCAAGCGCAGTTAGGGTAAAAAGTGTAAAATCTGGGAAGAACAAGAACCAATTAATTTACTTGACATTCTTATTTTATTTTTCTATTTTTCACCCCTCACTTCATATGCATTTTACATTTTAGTTATGCATTATTTAGTATTCGTATTTATTATAACTAGAATTTAACGATTTCACTTTGCATATCATTTCAACATATTTTGAGAAGGTAATATTTTGAGTCGAGTGACATAAGAATCAAGATAATATCATATATGATATTATATTTTTAACTTGAGGCATTTTAAGCATATCACACTCATCTCACCGATCAAATCGTTATACGATTTCTCACATCACACTCACTGTTAGTAGTAAGTCAGAATCTTATACTTCCCTTATATTCAGGTTTCGTATCGAAGACATTTCCGTGGTCGTTTCCATAGATCTTATAAATTCTATCTTGTCAGATACGCTCCAGGTGAGTCGTGGCCCCTACTTTTAATATTTGTTTTTAATAACACTTTTGGGGGAGATACATGCTTTAACTGTTTTAAGTTACTTATATAATTTGAAAACTCTCATGACTTACTTAAAACCATCAACTATGCTTTACATGTTTGAATCACCCTTGAGAGGAATATATGTTCGTTATATGTGCAAATTGCTTGCTTAGCTTAAACACTGAATTTGAAAGACAACATTTTCAAACTACTTGACATAACACGATATTGAGATTCATTGTATGCATTCATATAACAAATGAATGTACTGTTAACTTTACTATGATATTTCTACATTTCACTAGAAATAATTGCCAAGACTAAAATTACGCATATTTCATGAACCCTGAAACATATATTGCCTAAGTTTACTTTATTGCCATAAAGTCCCTCGATCATGAGCCATTAATCACTGCGGTGAGCGCGAATATAGTGAACAGCGTCGAAACCTGTTAGAGGCTGACAACCTATCCCACTAAATACTTGGACGGAATGCCTACATGGTTAGTCGTATTTAGTCGCGATCCACTATATTTGAGAAAAATAGGAATTGGCAAATCACCTATTACATGAGGGCAAAACTTTCGTCATTAATTTGATGAACACCTCCGTTTTACGGTACTCTGTTAACGTTTTGCGTGTCATGAGGCTTAGGGCAATATAACTTTATGAATATATGAATGTTTCATATATACAACTGTATTTAGTAAACCACCACTTTACACTGATAGACTTCAGACACTAGGTTATTGTTTTCACTATGTGTTATGATTATGAATCATGTACTTGAACCTTAATTGTTATCATATGTGACTTAATTGTGAATTCTACAAAAGACAACCCAAAATGCTTGGTATATCGTTACATTTAAAAGTTGACTCAACATTCTATTTCGAGCGTATAACAACGTAGCTCATCTTCATTTATAACTTGAAACTTATGATTTTGGAGATCATACATGATTTGCTTGTGGATTTTTATTCAACACAACTTGCTATTTATTTCATGAAGAACTATTATTTACTTCGACAATCACTATACACCTTTTAAATTCATTGAAAGAAAGTTATTTTCTATCAAACTCCACGAACTCACCAACCATTGTGTTGACGTTTTAAGCATGTTTATCTCAGGTAATTAACGGAGCAGGACAAGACACGGAGCGGGCATCTTATACTCTGATAAATAAAATGGTGTAAAATCAAATATGTCATTCCTTCCAAATTACCACACTTTGCTGATTTTCAAATATTTCACATTTATACCAAAACTATTATTTTGAATGACATAACTTTCAAAACGCCTATTCTGGGCCGTTTTCTGAAAATTTAATTCGATCCTCACCGTAACACCCTAATTATTTTTCCGCTGCCACTAAACAAATTAGGGGGTGTTACAAATGACTGCTAATACCTAGGTCAAAGAGAAGGCATACACTGCCAAAGGAGATAGGGATGGATCGATTGATCCTTTCTCTGGGTTTGTGGAGCGGCGGACAAGAAGAAGAAAGAAGATAAAATGTGTGGGAATATGTGTGAGTGGGGTAATATATTATGTATAGTATTGAATTGGTTTTATTTGAAGGGTGGTTAAATTATACCCCCATGTCCCGCTGAGCTGAGTTGAATTTGAGGTTTTCGGAACTGACATGAATATGGAAGAATGAATTTTTGGGAACGTTTTTATAAAATTTATATGAATTTAGAGTTTGTTGACTCAAAATAAATTTTGAGTTTTAATTTGTTACTGATGTCGTGTCGGTACGCGTGTAGTTTCGTTTTCGAGTAAAAGTGAGATAACCTCCCGTTTTTACTACATTATAGTTTGTAAATGTGAGAATGGGAAAATTCACTGTTCCTGGTGAGATTTAATAGTTTTGGCGGGTTACTGTGTGACACAGTGTGCGGGTTTATTTTCCCGTGATAGTTATGTAATCATGTAAATGCCCAGTTTATTAGTTTAGTCACAATAAATTGACAGTTATTATTTAAATATTTGTGAGAAAATTTACCGTTTGTCACAGGTTTCGATTCTTTCGTAGAAACAACTTGGAAATCTATGAATTTTATTGAGCCGAATGGTTTGATTAAAATGAAGAAGAAGCTGCAACTCCTTAAAAGTGCTATCAAGGTTTGGTTGAAAGTGGCTAGAACTCGATCTAATGTGAAGAAAGTTAACATCAAACACAAACTCTCGGAGGTTGACAAAATTATAGACCAAGGTATGAGTAATGAAGAGGCTATTCATAATAGAACAAATCTTTTAAAAGAACTTCAGGAGCTTAATTCTTTGGACGCCACAGAGATCTCTCAAAAGGCTAAGATTCGTTGGTCTATCGAAGGCGATGAAAACACAAAATATTTTCATGGTATTCTTAGCAAAAAGAGATCTCAATTTGCCATTCGCGGAACTCTTGTTAATGGCGAATGGATCTCTAATCCAGATGGTGTTAAACATGAATTTTTCACTCACTTCAGGAAACAATTTTCGCTCCCAAATACTCCCAGATTCTGTTTCGATTATGTTTTCCCAAATCGGCTGTCCCCTGACCAAGTTGAAGATTTAGAGCGTATCGTTACTTATGATGAAGTTAAGCGGGCTGTTTGGGATTGTTGTGCCAACAAATCGCCGGGTCCATACGGTTTTACTTTTGAATTTTTTTGTAAATTTTGGATGATTATCGATCAAGATGTTTTCCAAGCTGTTTTAGAATTTTTCGAGAGCGGCCACATCCCTCGATGCTGCAATGCTTCTTTTATAGCCCTCATTCCTAAGATTCAATACGCCAAACTTGTGAAAGACTTTCGCCCTATAAGTCATATTGGGAGTATTTACAAAATAATAGCCAAGATTTTGGCTAACAGATTGTGCCTTGTTTTGCCTTGCCTCATTAGCGAAGTTCAATAGGCTTTCGTTTCAAATCGCCATATTCTCTATGGGCCGTTCTTACTTAATGAGTTGTTATCTTGGTGTAAGTACAAAAAGAAATGTGCATTGATTTTCAAGGTCGACTTTGAAAAAGCTTTCGATTCAGTGAAATGGGACTATATGATCGATACTCTAAAGGCTTTTGGTTTTGGTCAAAAATGGTGTAAATGGATTAATGGTTGTCTTGAAACTGCCATGGGCTCGATACTCGTTAATGGTAGTCCTACCCCGGAATTCCAATTTCATAAAGGCTTGAAGCAAGGTGATCCCATTTCTCCTTTCCTTTTCATTTTGATCATGGAAACCTTACGTCTCTCTTTTAAAAGAGTTATAAACGCTGGTCTCTACAAAGGTATTTCGATAAATACTTCTTTCTTGATCTCTCATTTATTTTATGCTGATGACGTCGTTTTTGTTGGAGAATGGAACGGTTCGAACATTAAAACTATTGTTAAGGTTTTAAAGTGTTACTACTTAGCTTCAGGTCTTAAGATCAATTTTCATAAAAGTAAATTGATGGGAGTAAGGGTCAATTCGGTAGAAGTCGAAAGGGCAGCTAATTCGATTGGTTGCTCCACGTTTTCCACTCCTTTTAAATACTTGGGCGTCAAAGTGGGTGATAATATGTTGAGAGTTAATTTGTGGGAAGAAGTAATCTCCAAGGTATATTCTCGCCTTTCTAAATGGAAACTTAAAACCCTTTCGATAGGTGGTCGACTTACTTTATTAAAGTCAGTTCTCTCTTCGATTCCGCTTTATCATATGTCCATCTTCAAGGTCCATATGGGTGTGTTAAACAAATTAGAATCCATCCGTAGGAACTTCTTTAATGGATTTGATGGTTCGGATAATAAAGTAGCGTGGATTGGATGGGACAAGGTTTTAGCTTCTAAGAAAAATGGTGGTCTCGGGGTTTCTAGTTTTTATGCTTCTAATCGTGCTCTTCTTTTTAAATGGATTTGGCGCTTTCTCACTCAAGAATCTTCATGGTGGACGTGTTTCATTAAAGCTATACATGGTAGTCAAGGGGCTTTAGATTCTTGCATTTCGACTTCTAGAAGATCGCCTTTGCTGGATATTATTCGGGATCTTCATTCTCTCAAGTCTAAAGGTATCGACCTTATGCAACTTTTGAGAAAAAAATTGGTAACGGCGAGAATACCTCATTTTGGGACGACTCATGGTTAGGCGACGGGGTTTTAAAATCTATATATCCTAGATTGTTTGTTTTGGAGACGTGCAAATCCATTAGCGTGGCTGCCAAATTGAGACATCCTTCTTTGTTTCACTCGTTTCGTAGGCTGCCAAGAGGAGGGGTGGAAGAGGAACAACTTAACCTGCTTAGTTCTCGTATCACTGATGTCACTCTCCCTAATATGTGTGATCGATGGATTTAGTCTTTAGAAGCATCTGGCTTGTTTTCGGTTAAGTCTACTCGCAACCACATTGACGATAATCTTCTGCCTAAAGTTGATGTGCCCACTAGGTGGGTTAAGGTTATTCCTATAAAGGTGAATGTCCATGCTTGGAGGGTTTGCTTGGATAAAATCCCTACTAGACTAAACCTCTCGATTAGAGGAATTGACATACCAACGATTTTATGTCCTCTTT
Source organism: Artemisia tridentata subsp. tridentata (assembly GCA_021014915.2). Taxonomy (NCBI): domain Eukaryota; kingdom Viridiplantae; phylum Streptophyta; class Magnoliopsida; order Asterales; family Asteraceae; genus Artemisia; species Artemisia tridentata. The sequence continues at coordinate 359,830,213 of CP139508.1, read as the reverse complement.
GCAACTTGGCTGTGGAATCTACGTCCCATATTTTCTTCTCATGTCCTTTAGCTCGTCAAGTTAGGAGCAAAGTCATGCGTTGGTGGGAGCTCGAAGATACTTCTATCAACGGTTATGGTGAGTGGATTAATTGACTAGTCAACTCCCGCTTGCCTAAACATTTGAAGATGTTCCTTGAAGGTATTTGCTACATCATGTGGTGGCTTATTTGGCGATTTAGAAACCAACTTCTGTTCGGATCCAAGCATCCAAGGTGAGAGCTTTTATTTGACGACGTTGTGCATTTGTCTTACATTTGGTGTTCTAATCGTTGTAAGTTTAAAATCAATTGGGTTAGTTGGTTAAAAAATCACAATTGTATTAATTTGTAATCTTTTCTACCTTCTTGCTAGTTTTAATAAATTCCACCGTTAAAAAAAAAACTACTTATTTAGCTAGACGAAGTTACATAAAACGATGTCATAATACCAAACTCGGTCGATAATCATTAGACTAGGATAGTGTTGATTTAAGTACTCACACTCTACAGTCTACATATTTGGTAGGAGCGTGATCGTTTTCAAGCCAGTAATCTTAGATGAGAAAATCAGAAACATAAATGCCATAGGATGATAGAAATTGGCAAATCCTTGTTTATGGCCGAAGCAAAAACACATTCAAATGTAAACAAGATCAACACGACAACTAAAACCCAACACCGATACATACTTTAGAGAGGATCGGTATGCTGCTTGACTAAACTAGAATATCAACCTTAACTGAAACCTCAGAACTAAATTGATGCTACAAATGAGCTAAAACTAGCTCTAGCTTCAGCTCAACTATAAGGCTCAAGTTAAACTTGGTGTCATACTTCGGTCAACCTTATTTATGTAAAATAGAGTTTGGCTCAATGAAGATTCAAGTCTGATTTGCGAGACCAAATTTTACCAAAGAAGTTCTTGATGCTATCGACTGATAAGTATTACTAGTCTGATTAGAGAGCTCAAATTTTACCAAAGAAGTTCTTGATGCTATCGACTGATAAGTATTACTAAGAGTGAATCAGACTTGAATCTTCATTGAGCCAATCTCGAGTTTGTTTTTGTATTTACCTCAACTTCAAACTTGATCAAGCTTGAATCGCTTGTTGAAAACGACCTTTAAACCGTACACCAAACTCAGTCATTAGTCAATAGACTGCGATAGTGTCAAGTTCAGTACACATGTTTTACAGGTTTTGGTAGGGATGCTGTCATTAATCATTAGACTAAGATAGAGTCGATTCCAGTACTCATGTTCTACCCTTTTTGGTAAAAATATGCCATTAATTATCAAGGACATTGTCGATTTCAGTACTCATGTTCTACCCTTTTTGTTACAGGTGTTTTCGAGTCTTAAATTCACTCTAAAACAGTACACTTTGTTTTGTAACTTGTTCCTGTCATTGTTTTAGTTCGAAGAGTAACTGGTTCGCGTACTCATGTTCTACCCTTTTTGGTAAAAATATGCCATTAATTATCAAGGACATTGTCGATTTCAGTACTCATGTTCTACCCTTTTTGTTACAGGTGTTTTCGAGTCTTAAATTCACTCTAAAACAGTACACTTTGTTTTGTAACTTGTTCCCGTCATTTTTTGAGTTCGAAGAGAAAAAAGACATAATTTTACCTCCAGAAACTAGAAATGGATAGCTAAAACAGAAGTGCAAAACTGAGACGTGCTTTCTGGATTCAAAAGTAACATTTCATTTTTTATCGACAGCGATACAACTTAATAAACTAAACCACAAGTTCAAGTTAGCAGAGACCTAAAATGCCGTTGGCTATGATAGGAATCAACTGAATTTTAATGTTCGAAGAGAAAAAAGACATAATTTTACCTCCAGAAACTAGAAATGGATAGCTAAAACAGAAGTGCAAAACTGAGACGTGCTTTCTGGATTCAAAAGTAACATTTCATTTTTTATCGACAGCGATACAACTTAATAAACTAAACCACAAAGTTCAAGTTAGCAGAGACCTAAAATGCCGTTGGCTATGATAGGAATCAACTGAATTTTAATGCATATGTATTATGTCAATTTGGGGAAACCGATCAAAGAAACCAAAAAAACCACAATCTTTATAAGAAACTAGATCCGTGGCCATTCAATATATTGGACCAACCAAGCAATCTATACTAATAAAGCAGCAGATATTGGAAACAAGAAACACCAGAAATCCTTGGCACAACAAAATTAAGATACGAGATCAACACAAATGTATTGCAAAAGTGAAATATAAGAATAGCCAGTTTTAGTCACGATCGAAAACAAAATCTCTAGCAACAAACTAAACTTAAGACCTTCAGTAGGTAACAGGGGCAAGGATTTCAAGTTGGGGACCAAGTTTTTCTTCTGCAGCCTTCTCAGCCTTAACACGAAGTTTGTTAAGCTGCTTCTTCCTCTCGTACACAACTTGGGCCTTCTCCTTTCTCTTCTTCTCAAGATCCTGCACAAAATATACAACAATTAGAAAAATACTACATATAATGTAATTTTGAAAAAAAGGGGACAGGCTGATTAAAAAAAACAGTTATTATAATAACCAAAGACTGTTATTTACAGGAAACATAAGTAATAAATTTAAAAATATTTTCAAGCAGGTTGCAATATGCACCAGGGTCATGATCAGGACAAATTCATACTAGTAATAAACTTATTAACATGCAAAAAAAATAACAATACGGGGGAGGTAAACATGTACCTTGATGGTTTCATAATGGTTCCATCCAACTTCAGATGAGAGACGGCCGAGCAAGCAATACTTATGTCCGGCTGTTAACCTCAATACCCTATAATCGCATTAACAAAAATAAATATCAGAACACGCTCAGCAAAAGGAAATATTTATACACTAAAACCATGTGCTGTTTACGGGATGTTTGAAAACATGCTTTTCAAGAAAGCTCATCTCAAGCTGATAATTTAAAACTGCTTATTTCATCCTTAAATAATAAAATAAGCAGTTTTAATGAAACATTTCAAATACGAAAAAAACTGCTTAAATATGCACCAGAAGACAATCACAAGATACTCGTTTGAAAAAGTAATCCCAAACACAAAATTTATAATTAGATGTATGCTAAGGCCATTCTTATTCTGTGACAAACTAAAAGTAACATAAATAAGAGTAGCAAATCATGTGTAAGAATAACTTACTTAAGAGCATCAGGGATGACCATTCTTTTCTTCCTGTTATAAGGGGTTGGGACTCCCTCGTACACCTTCAACCTAGCTAGGGCAGCAGCTCCACGCTTGGTCTTGTGTGGAATCATTCTAAAATCCAAATACCAATAGTTAAATCCAAGTGAAGTGACAAAATCATAACATTTCTATAATGCAGGCCGATAGAATTTCATTTATAGCTGAAACAAACTAAGCTTTTAAACAACTGGTACACCTAAAATACCACCCATTTCATAAGATTAACATCTATTAACTAGATGGACACCTATAACTTGATTCGCAGATTATGTTAAATTCTTTTTACATCAATCCTGTAACAAGATGTACTAATCCCCACGAAAAGACCTCTTATATATACAATATCAATATCCTCATTTCAAGACACATTATTCAGCCAACACATAAATCGTCTTAAACAACTTACTGTTTTGAAAACCAAATAGATTGTGCAACATTTCAATTTAGCTCAACTTTTTCATTTTTTTGTCAAAGTCAATGAATCATATACATTTCATTAAAGCTAACTGTATACAATCTAAGACCTGTATGTATTAATCGAAGTACAAATAGTTCAAATTGTGTGTAGCAGGAGCAGGTGTTTATTTAAGCTTATTTGTATCTTTATGAGCCCATGTAATTTCAGCTTATTTTTCATAAGCGTAATTCCCAGCTTATTTTGAGATTTATGGGCTTATATAAGCTTATTATAATAGAGTAAGCTTATATAAGCACATAAGTCTCAAAATAAGCTCATAAGTTGACAAATATGCTTAAACAAACACACACTAAATACCAATACAAAAAATTAAAAAGGGTGTTTCTCAAAGTTTATTTTTACGCTTGTATTTGCTAGCTTATTTTTCAGCTAAATTCACAATAAGCTTAAACTACCATACCCCAAAAGCTACATGCAAACACACTACAACATCACACACCATAACACAACATTATTAAAACAAATAATCAACAAATAAAACATAAATAATATAAAATTAAAAAATATATATATATACCCTCTGATAGTCCTCCAAAGGATCTTAGAAGGAGCCCTGAAATGAATAGGACCATGAGAAGGCTTAGTATTCATCCTCTTCCTCAAAAACCTCAAATACTTCATTTTCTGTCGGACAAGACCACCCGACAGACAAATCTCCTCACATCGTACAACTGTCACTTTCTGCCCATTAAGAAGCTCCTTTGCCAAGATTGAAGACAACCTTCCCAGCATGTGGTGACGTGCGTCTACCACCACTTCCTTTGCGCAGATTCCTGATCCGTTCACCATTTTTGCAGGGAGTTTAGGGTTTCTGGCGGCTATGTGGGAGGGAGTGTTTGTTTTTGGTGGAAATGTGGTATATGAAGATGTGATGTTAGGGTTTTGGGTTTTGGGCTTTTGGTTTGTGGTGTTGTTGGGCTTTGGTTTTTGGGTTTTGTAATGTTAGTAACGATTTTGTATAGTATGTGTTTATTCAGGTTATCTCTTCTCTATTACTATATTGTATATGTGCATATCGACGAAGCTTTATAATGAAAGATAATTATAGTTGCGATGTTTTTGTTACGTATTTCGTGAAAGGTCTATGTGTATGACGTAAGATTATCAAAATATAAGTTTATGAAAACACAAAATATGAGACGTAAAAAAGAAGGGTTAAGTTCATTAAATAGAAACATACTTTAAATTTACTGAGTTATTAAACCAACTTTTTTTATTACCATTATAGTATATAAAAGTTAAAAATGTGTTATATTATCATAAATATGGTAACCGCTTATGTGTTAAACAGGTAAAAATTATTTATTTTTATGCTTATGTGTATTGAGTATGGATCTTTCATTTTTATATAAGCCATTTTATTTTCATAGTTCAATATAGTTAAACCACCAAAATAAATAAACAAACAAAACTATTTCATTTTTCTTTTTGAATCATTTCTTCTTCTATTTGATTAAAACCACACACACCTGTAAGAATTTCAAATTTGACTAAAAACCACGCATTTCGTCCTTCATTAAAACCATTTCACCATTCCTTTTAAATTCAACCCATCAAGATTGAGTCATCTTCACACACACATGCAACAATCTAGCAAACCAACTCTGGCGATTCTACGGCAATGACGTCCTGCAGTGGTGGCAACAACGATTAATCGATCGCGTGATTATGGCCTTTTGGATTTAAAGGATGAAAGGAAATATGGTTATAATCTCGGTACTAGATGATCTTTGATCGTTGACATTCCTTAGTTAGGGTTAAGAACGTTGGGTGGCTAGGGGAATATGTGTCAACTGAGAAGATTTACTAACAATATTAAGACACAAAGAAAAACAAATAATCATTTAGCATAACACACAAAAATATTTGTCGTCATTTTGTCTATTAAATACAACAATATATATTTAGCTTAATTTTATTTGTAAATGATTAGTTTCATCCCCATTTCAAAAATTAACCAAGTTCAATACTTAAAAAGATAAATACACCAACTTTCAAATAGATACCGACTAGAAATATAGATACTCGACTAATTTAGAATATGAATTAAGACTTGAGACATATTCCATTGGAAAGTACACTCAAAGAACTGAAAAATTAGTTTTGATCTCATTGAACTCAGACTAATTGTTGATTTACTATGAATTTTTGAAGATGTCCAAGTTCTGAAAATCATACAGACAGATCCACGGTTCCCTTAAATATAAGGGAGCCATATGTGGACTTTAAGGGAGCCGTCTGCTATTCCAGATTCAGTCAATTATGTATAGCGACTCAACAAAAAGGTGTAAAACTTAATAAGCTTGATGCCAAACATATAAAAAATACATTAAACATCATTTCTATTTTTAGGACATAGAAAAACATTTACGAAAATATTTTTTCAACAAAACTAGGAGTTGTTCCAAATGCTCATTTAAAAAACGTATCTCTTCGTAATTTGTTCTAAAAACATATATCGAAACCTACAAACTCTTAAAAAAAACTTTCTTATATTTTTCAAGGAAACATTCAAGCTAGTATAACAAAGTATATTTAGCAACAAAACTTGTAAGTATTAAACAAAGAAATGTTTTTCATACTGTTGGGTTAGTTCAACAGCCACTTCCCCTAAACTAGTGTTTGAATAGAAAATACCCTAAGTACATGATACTGAAGACAACTTTAGTATGCAAAGTTGAAGACACATTCAACTAACAAAGTTGAAGATACATTCAGCTGATATAACATGCAAAGCTAAAGACATATTCATCTCAGACACTGAAGACAACTTCGGTACACAAAGCTAAAAACGCATTCAGCTCATACACTGAAGACAACTTCAGTACACAAAGCTGAAGACACATTCAACTTATCCCTTACACTTAACCTCGAATTCTTTAGAGTCCTTGAAAATACACAAAGTCTTCACTTCAAGATTATTGATGCGGATCAGTAACTGATGACCATGTCCAAATGAAGAAGTTCAGTTCAGCAAGGGTGACAATACCTTGCTGAACGATGGTGATCTCTTCTGCACAAAGATGTAACACCCCCAATTTCGTGATATGCAGCGGAATTCAAATTGGGTGTTACTTCATGACACAACAGTTGAATAGTAGAAAACGATCACCAATTTGGTCGTTTTAAAAGATTTATCATTCGAATATCAGAGTTTACAAAATAAGGTCCCAGTGGTTTCAAGGTTTATTAAATAAGTTTTCGAATGATGATAAAATTTATAGCCTTCATAAGTATCCGTGCTCCTCCATGCCATCCTTGCTCATTATGGACCTGAGATAAATACATGCTAAAAGCGTCAACACAAAGGTTGGTGAGTTCATAGAGTTTATAAGTAGAATAGTTGATTTCTAAAATCAAAGAGTTTGTGAGTAATTACTGTTGATTTCCAAAATCAAAGAGTTTGTGAGTTCATAGTAGTTGTAATTAAATAGTTGATTTTCAAATCAAATAGTGAGTAAGACCATAGTGTTTATAGTTAAACCAGTTGGTTGTCAAAATCAAAGTATGGATAATTCCATATAGTTATAGTTTAAACAGTTGATTATCAAATTCAAGTGTAAGTAAATCCATAGAGTTTGCATAAAATCCGTTGATTTTCAATAGTTCCAAGTTTAGGTAATAATTGTAACAATTACAATTATTAATAAAATAAGTGGTGGGTTACGATATTAGACACCCATAGTTGGTTTAAAATAAGTGGTGAGTTAAGTTGTTATACACCCATAGTTGGTTGGTTAGCCCTAACCGGGTCAACACAAAATAGTTGTTGTTTGCCAAGTAGTGATTTTCTGCTATATAGTGAATACAAGTTCAAGTTTAATAAAATAGTGGCAATACTGTATCATGACTACAGTATCGTTTCTATTGCTCTAAGTCTCATGACACTCAACGTTTAACAGGCATCAAGAATGATGTAAAGTATATAAGCCCTCGGGATAGGTATTTGCCAATAACCTATAAGTTTGTTCAAATAAGGTGCGCTTGGGTGGCTCATCCTAGCAGACCCAAACGGGGATTGTCAGTCCCAAATAGATCTATTCACAATTATTTACGTTCACTCGCAAGTGATTAAGGTTCATGATATGAGGGACTTCGAACATGGCAATAAGGTAAACTTAGGCAATAGTAAATCAGGTATAGCATACAGTTGAAAATCATTTGTGATCATGTTTATAGCAGGTATCTCTCCATGAGATATAAAAATGTATAAAAGTTGATTCATAAGTTTATAGTAATCCGCAAAGGTTATAGTGTTCTTGTAAATAAAAATAAGTGTTGCGTTTCAATAACAGCAAGATGGTTTATCAACTGAGTATAATGTTAAAGGTAAACTAGTAAAGTTTTTATGAATACAAGCATGTATTTCCACCATAAGTGATTCAAAATAGGTAAAAGAGTGGTCTATGGCACTCACAGTAGTATGTAAAGTGTAGAGTACTTGAAAAAGTATAAAGCATGTAGTGAGCATGTATCACTCCCAAAGCATTTATAAAACAGTTATAACGAGTAAAAGTGGGGTGGTAACTCACAGTAGTATGTAAAAGTACTTGTTAAAGTAAAAGCAAGTAGTTTAAGCATGTATCTCCCCCAAAACGTTTATAAGATAAGTAAAAGTAGGGGCCATGAACTCACCTTGGTGGAATGGTAGACAGAGAATAAGTAATGTCAGAGTGGAGATGGAACAGACTTCACAAGATAACCTGAATAATTATTGAAGTCTGGGATAAGTTCAACTTATCGAGAATTGTGATTTGACACAATGTCAGATGTCATAATGATTTTGTGGCAGTGGTGGCTTGCGTGGCAAAACGCATAAAGTTCAACAACAAAGTTATATACTATATAACTTGTCTTTATGTATAAGTATCGTTTAATGTTTATGTTCTCGTCATAAATAGTAATTTGTATAATTTACCAAAAGTTGGTCGAGGATAAATATATGACGTAAAGTATTTATTAATTTCGTTTAGCCTCGATATGTGTAAATGTCTACGTTATATATCTATCGAAGTTGTGTGCAAGTAATATATTTAGACGAATACATTATTTATAGTTTACGTTAATGTGGTCGTCTAAATAAAATTACGTGCTAGACATATTTATCTAGACAAAAGTGGTAAAGTGTATATGTTTATATAAAAAAATATATAAAAGTTTTAGAATGAAAAAGTGTCTAAATGTCAAAGTATCAAACTTATTGAAGTTTTAAATACTATATAAGTTACAAGCTTATAAAGATTTTTAGAAAATGTCAAGTGGTTTAAAGTTGAGGGGTTGAAAATGTAATAATTTATATAAGTTATAAAACTTATAAAACCTTTAGGTAAAGTGATAACCATTTCATAGTTGAGGGGCTGTTTCTGCCAAATTACGAAACTAGCAAAAATAACAAAAGAATAAAAACGTCAGGTGCAGGGTTCGAACCCCTGACCTTGCGTTCAATAGAACAACGCCCCAACCATTGCACTAGCCCTCCTTTTGTATTTTATTACCCAACGATTTGGTTAAGTACTGTTTTAGTTCTGAGTTGTATTTTGCATGTATAATACAATGAGAACGTGAGTTGCGTGTTCATATACGTGTTTCTTCTTCTTCCTTTTGTGTCCAAAACCTCAACAAGCTCGACATGCATATGTGTGTATGTTGATTTGAAAACAACATAAATACCAGCTTACTTTCGAGATGTTTATGAGTTCAAAGATTTGCCACACAAGTCTTGACAATGCCACCTTAATCATTTTATATATGCATGAAAGAAAACAATAAGATGGAATGGGTTTGGAGACTTACGAAACAAAAAAGGTGGTGAGGAACAACGAAAGTGAACGAGGGGCGACGAGAAAGCCATAACTCCAAAGCTTCAAAGCTTTTAAACCGTCACACCCTAGAACTGGAGAGACTTTAGAACTCGAAAACTAGACCGCGACCTGCTCCTTTGGTTTCCTTTCGTGGGACAGTAACAAAAGGGAAGGAGTTGTTTGTGTTTTGTTTTTAGTTTGGGAATTATGAGATAATATGGAGAGGAAAGTTCACATATTTATACACAAAATCTAACAGTATCCATGTGCCTTGCTTCTTTCTTTTCTTTCTTTCATACGACAGTAACAAGAAAATGGAGTAGAAGAATATAATGTGTTGTGTACGTATGGAAGGAAAGTGAGAGCTTTATATAGGCTAGATTGTTGTGCGTTTGAGTGACTATAATTGATGATACATCAAAATGGAGTATGGAAGTAGAGAGAGAAAAAAAGTTGGTCGAATCAGTCCTTGTTGAGTGTGTCAGTGAGGTTGAGTGTTGTCAAGCATGCAGGAGTTAGCACATGGGTTTGCTCTTGTTAGTCCACGTATGAAACTCAGTAACACAAGAAAACTTTGGTGGTGTTCTTTTGAGTGTATAAGTGAAAGAAATGATGATGGTTCTTGGTTGTATTAGTCGGCACTAAGAATCAAGGGGAAGAGACAAATGTATTTTAATGATGGTTCTTGTTTGTGGCTCGTTGGTGTACTTCAAATGATCAAGGAAACTTCAATAAAAGTGATATAAGTTGCATGTGTAAGTTGAGTGTGGCAGTGGTCATTGCATGATAGGCAATGATGGTTCCTTGTGGTTGTGTTAGTTGGCATAAGGAAACAAAGGAATGGGACAAATGAATTTTTAAGAGTTAGTCCTTGTGCCTTGTTCGAGTATCCCCTGTGTTTATCACATTTTATACATGATCAAAAATAAATGTAGTGATCAGAGAACAATTTTACTGGTTTGTATATTCGCCAAGTGCTTGATCGAATTCATTTGTTTAGCCAAAATATATTTTTGTTTCGAGTTGGGTGTCATGCGAGACATTAAAATATGGAATTTAGGTTGTGTTCATAATATGTCGAGTGCCTTGAGCTTTGATAGGTTTTAAACAGTAATTGTTCGAGTTAGGATGTGACGTTTGTTTTACTCGATCCTTGGCTGGGATGAGAATCGAGTTGAGCAAAATAATTATGTCGTTGTTAAGTCGAACCGAAAGAAAATGTATCAAAGTAAACGTCCCTCGTTGAATATTATAGATTTTAGATTTATAGAGTTGGGTTCAAGGTAACGCAAGGGATTGATAAACATATTTGTGAACTCAAGTGATATCGTAAGGTAGCTTATTTAGAATGAGTTTTTTTTTTTAATAACTTTGTTTTGTTTAAGATTTGAGATTATCATGGTACGTACAAATGATTGTAACACAAAGAATGCGAGAACGTGTTACGACATTTAGATTAACATGGTTGAGTAAAAGCAAAAATTTAGCCCGTAAAAATGGTTAATTAAATCGTGACAATAGATTACTCTCGTTAATCATCTATAATTAGGTGGGAAATTTTACGGGATATTACAGTACCTACCCGTTAAACTGAATCCCGTCCCGGGATTCCCGGTTAAGACAATTGTCAGGGTTGTTTTGCATTAAGTGGAAGTCATTGGGATGAAGATTCCCGCATGATAAGTTGTTATGAAGTTGTATGCTGGGCAATTCTCTTATTTGAGGTGTTGGAAAGAGCGTACGCATAAACAAAGGATTTCAAGTGTTAGTGCCATATAAATTTCGAAAGAGATGAATTTACTGTTGTTCATGTGAAGGTTTCTATTTCCCTTGGTCAACTTGACTTGAGGAATGATTTCATTTTGAATGAAGATTGTTATTCTATCGCGTTTTGAACATGGTTCGTCAAAATCTATGGGGGAACCTACCCGTCAAACAAAGGATTTGTAAGTAATAGATTTTTAACAATGAGGGTTTCGGATGATAACTTGATGAATGTAAAGAAAATTGTTGAACTTCAGCTTTTGCAAAGAAAACTTGTTAAATAAAGTTTTAAGTGACAACACAGAATCGTTTCCAAGTTTTTGTAGATGATGAATCAGTTTGTTTCTGAATAAAAATTTGTTTATTTTATATATAAAACCGTGTCTTACGTTAATAATTTGTTTGTATCTATCGTACCAAAACGTTCAAGTGGTTAGATAGGTATGGAGGCTAGGAGGGGAAATTAATATGCCATAAGATGAAATGTGTTGTAGCTCAAAATCATTTTGTCCCTTGGGGTTGTTAACCATTGTTGGGGGACAAAAGAGAAACGTAGGGAATTGGTTGGTAGTTGAGTCACATAAGGGATTTCAATGACATGATTTATGTCCAAGTAAAGAGAGTTCGTTTGAGTTTTGCAGGGGTTGTTTGGAGTTCACATAAAACAAGATACTTAGGAAAACATTTATGACCTTAATTTAGTTGAAGTAGTGTCAATTGCGCTGAGTTTTGTCGATAATTTGGCCATCAAATGATCGGGTAAATGAAAAAGATCTGTTACACATGATTCCTAGGTGTGTGCTAAATCGAGACGCGTAAGAATATTGATAGGTTGTTAAGAAAATAACACGGAAAATGATCCAAAGTAAATTAGCACGAGTTTGTTGAATTCGAAATATAGTTTAAGTTCTGGGCTCGAATAATATGGGGCTCAAGTTTGTGATTAAGGCCCAATGTCAAAACAATGGTGCGTTAGGTTACTGTAGCCATGGGCTGAGGCCCAAACGTTTCAAGGGTAAGTTTGGTTTGGCGAATATGAAATGTTGAACACACGTTCCATGACATATATGGTTACGAGGTAGTTTCGAGATCATCGAAATCTCGTATAATGCCTGAGAGTTTTGAGAGGACGTTAGGAGATTCACAATCTCCTAAAGATTGAGAGGTCAAATCGTACGGAAAGTGTTATTTATACGTGGCGAGTTCATGATCTTTAAGTCATGGTGTGGCGTGTTTAACGCGATCTGTTCCTGCCTCTTGCGTTGAAATGTGAAAGCCAAAGTAAAAATTTTACCATGTATCCCAGAACTAGTCGCTAAACACAATTTTTTTTTTTTTTTTTTTTTTTTGAAAGTTTTACCGTTTGAATACAAACGGTTATATTTCTTAAAATAAAATAATTGAAAAAAAAAAAAATATTTTTCAGACCCTTATAAATACCATTGGCATGCTTTTGTTATCCCTACACACACAGTCAATGGCTTGTAAGCTACCGCATACCGCTGAACAATTTCAATTGTTTATCAAGGCAGAGACTGAGGGTAGTGACGTGGATCATCAAAATGCTATTGTGAAGGTCATCCTACAGTTTGAGGCTATGAAGCAACTGAAACGACGACTTAGAGAAAGCTATGCCATGTGTACAGACATTTCAGATGATAGGAAGTATGTGATCGATACGTTTTTGTATGATGAATATTGTAAGGACGCTGCTGTCATCGAATCGCTGTGGGCTTGTGTTCATCAAATAGATAACCAGATTTTCAACAAGATCCGTTGGAGTTTTGAAGAGAATGTTGAAGCTGCTAGGATTGAACAACAACAACAACAACAACAAAACCCATCACTACCACCACAGCAACAACTACAACAAGGTGCATCAAGTTCATCTACACCAAGGGTGGTTGTGCAACAACAACATTTGCCTCATCTGGATCACTTCCAGCCAAGTTTCGAGGAAAATGTGGCAGTTGATGATGGTAGTTGGACTTCTGACATGGAGCGAGAGCTGAGCAGGTTGGAAGCTCAATGGGAAGAAGAGAAATTGGCGAGTTTTGATCCTTATGATGATGGTTATGACTCTAACAACTCTCAAACTTGGGATCACCCGGACTACCTTTGAAGTCTAGGTTTATGTTTATGTGGGGTTTTAATCCAGTACCGTTTGTAATGTTTAAGTATTTCTGTCAAGTTTATTTGAATAATATGGTGTTTGAATGTTTACGTTGTGAACACAACTTTGGAAGAGAACTCATTACTCTGTCATTACAAAAATCTGTGCGGGTAACCTACCCGTTAAACAAAAGAGTTTTGTTGATACAGATTTTTACAAAGAGAATCTGGGATAAGGACGTAGAGAAAATCGTTGAATTATCAGCGTTTTGGGAATGATGAAAGTTGGTTTGTCTTTGTGTGGTGAATAGTAAACGGCTAGAATAGTAGTCTACAGCTACCACCCTGTATATCCTGATTTCTCTCTTCACTACTCATACCTTTTTTATCAAAGGGTTTTGAAATGTAATACACTTACACTGTTTTCGTCATTTTGTACGCTGTTGTAGCCATCTTCTCGGCTTACGTCCCATATGAAGATCTGGAGTCTCTGGCCGAGGTCATAGTGCTTCTCATAGCACTCGTGGTTTTTGGCCGTCAGTGTGGATGAAATATGGGGGTAAGGGATAGTATTATGATAGGAGTGTTGCTTTGAATCCGTATATTAACACCATGTATTAACATTTCATTGTTAATAATTTGAGTATTCTGCCATATAGGATATTCGAGGTGTTACATCTAGTCGCGATTCTTGCTCTTGCTGGAGTAGTGGTGTTTTTCTTTGGCATAGCGGGTCAACCGATTGGTGATGTTATGCCTTTCTTAGTGATATTTGTAATATTAGCATTACCAATGCTAATCAAATATTTATGTATCAATATTTATGGTTTCTAATGAGAGTTATGCTGTGTGTTTGATGAATTTTGTGATTATTGGTTTCATACTCGTGTTATTACAGATACAAATAAGCCCACTTATTTATAATTCGTTATTTACATAGAGAGGCGTCCCAAACAATGTAAATATGGAAATATAAACTTATGGTTCGGCGCTTTACAATCTCTTTATTTAAATAAAAGGCATCCCAATCATTCAAATAAAGACATTGTAAACCATCCTACTTAAGAATTTCTGATTTAACACTCATACTATTCAACAAAATAATCCATGCGCGGATTTTCCGAGAATACGGGAAGAGTATTTCACACGCATCTATAAAGATGAGAGTAAGATAATTAAGGATTGGTTGGTACTGTACTCGAAATAGTTGGTGAGTATATATATATATATATATATATATATATATATATATATATATATATATATATATATATATATATATATATATATATATATATATATATATATATATATATATATATATCAATATATTAGAGTGTTGGTGTAGCAAAACTATCTAGAAGTCACATAAGCGTCTGGCGGATGGTAAGCACGGAGAGCGAAAGGCTATAAAATGTTTTGTTTGTAAAAGTAGTTATAGTTCGGACCTCATTTAGACCCGTTTCTCTATAACTGTAGCTCTGATACCAATCTGTAACACCCCCAATTTCGTGATATGCAGCGGAATTCAAATTGGGTGTTACTTCATGGCACAACAGTTGAATAGTAGAAAACGATCACCAATTTGGTCGTTTTAAAAGATTTATCATTCGAATATCAGAGTTTACAAAATAAGGTCCCAGTGGTTTCAAGGTTTATTAAATAAGTTTTCGAATGATGATAAAATTTATAGCCTTCATAAGTATCCGTGCTCCTCCGTGCCATCCTTGCTCATTATGGACCTGAGATAAATACATGCTAAAAGCGTCAACACAAAGGTTGGTGAGTTCATAGAGTTTATAAGTAGAATAGTTGATTTCTAAAATCAAAGAGTTTGTGAGTAATTACTGTTGATTTCCAAAATCAAAGAGTTTGTGAGTTCATAGTAGTTGTAATTAAATAGTTGATTTTCAAATCAAATAGTGAGTAAGACCATAGTGTTTATAGTTAAACCAGTTGGTTGTCAAAATCAAAGTATGGATAATTCCATATAGTTATAGTTTAAACAGTTGATTATCAAATTCAAGTGTGAGTAAATCCATAGAGTTTGCATAAAATCCGTTGATTTTCAATAGTTCCAAGTTTAGGTAATAATTGTAACAATTACAATTATTAATAAAATAAGTGGTGGGTTACGATATTATACACCCATAGTTGGTTTAAAATAAGTGGTGAGTTAAGTTGTTATACACCCATAGTTGGTTGGTTAGCCCTAACCGGGTCAACACAAAATAGTTGTTGTTTGCCAAGTAGTGATTTTCTGCTATATAGTGAATACAAGTTCAAGTTTAATAAAATAGTGGCAATACTGTATCATGACTACAATATCGTTTCTATTGCTCTAAGTCTCATGATACTCAACGTTTAACAGGCATCAAGAATGATGTAAAGTATATAAGCCCTCGGGATAGGTATTTGCCAATAACCTATAAGTTTGTTCAAATAAGGTGCGCTTGGGTGGCTCATCCTAGCAGACCCAAACGGGGATTGTCAGTCCCAAATAGATCTATTCACAATTATTTACGTTCACTCGCAAGTGATTAAGGTTCATGATATGAGGGACTTCGAACATGGCAATAAGGTAAACTTAGGCAATAGTAAATCAGGTATAGCATACAGTTGAAAATCATTTGTGATCATGTTTATAGCAGGTATCTCTCCATGAGATATAAAAATGTATAAAAGTTGATTCATAAGTTTATAGTAATCCGCAAAGGTTATAGTGTTCTTGTAAATAAAAATAAGTGTTGCGTTTCAATAACAGCAAGATGGTTTATCAACTGAGTATAATGTTAAAGGTAAACTAGTAAAGTTTTTATGAATACAAGCATGTATTTCCACCATAAGTGATTCAAAATAGGTAAAAGAGTGGTCTATGGCACTCACAGTAGTATGTAAAGTGTAGAGTACTTGAAAAAGTATAAATCATGTAGTGAGCATGTATCACTCCCAAAGCATTTATAAAACAGTTATAACGAGTAAAAGTGGGGTGGTAACTCACAGTAGTATGTAAAAGTACTTGTTAAAGTAAAAGCAAGTAGTTTAAGCATGTATCTCCCCCAAAACGTTTATAAGATAAGTAAAAGTAGGGGCCATGAACTCACCTTGGTGGAATGGTAGACAGAGAATAAGTAATGTCAGAGTGGAGATGGAACAGACTTCACAAGATAACCTGAATAATTATTGAAGTCTGGGATAAGTTCAACTTATCGAGAATTGTGATTTGACACAATGTCAGATGTCATAATGATTTTGTGGCAGTGGTGGCTTGCGTGGCAAAACGCATAAAGTTCAACAACAAAGTTATATACTATATAACTTGTCTTTATGTATAAGTATCGTTTAATGTTTATGTTCTCGTCATAAATAGTAATTTGTATAATTTACCAAAAGTTGGTCGAGGATAAATATATGACGTAAAGTATTTATTAATTTCGTTTAGCCTCGATATGTGTAAATGTCTACGTTATATATCTATCGAAGTTGTGTGCAAGTAATATATTTAGACGAATACATTATTTATAGTTTACGTTAATGTGGTCGTCTAAATAAAATTACGTGCTAGACATATTTATCTAGACAAAAGTGGTAAAGTGTATATGTTTATATAAAAAAATATATAAAAGTTTTAGAATGAAAAAGTGTCTAAATGTCAAAGTATCAAACTTATTGAAGTTTTAAATACTATATAAGTTACAAGCTTATAAAGATTTTTAGAAAATGTCAAGTGGTTTAAAGTTGAGGGGTTGAAAATGTAATAATTTATATAAGTTATAAAACTTATAAAACCTTTAGGTAAAGTGATAACCATTTCATAGTTGAGGGGCTGTTTCTGCCAAATTACGAAACTAGCAAAAATAACAAAAGAATAAAAACGTCAGGTGCAGGGTTCGAACCCCTGACCTTGCGTTCAATAGAACAACGCCCCAACCATTGCACTAGCCCTCCTTTTGTATTTTATTACCCAACGATTTGGTTAAGTACTGTTTTAGTTCTGAGTTGTATTTTGCATGTATAATACAATGAGAACGTGAGTTGCGTGTTCATATACGTGTTTCTTCTTCTTCCTTTTGTGTCCAAAACCTCAACAAGCTCGACATGCATATGTGTGTATGTTGATTTGAAAACAACATAAATACCAGCTTACTTTCGAGATGTTTATGAGTTCAAAGATTTGCCACACAAGTCTTGACAATGCCACCTTAATCATTTTATATATGCATGAAAGAAAACAATAAGATGGAATGGGTTTGGAGACTTACGAAACAAAAAAAGGTGGTGAGGAACAACGAAAGTGAACGAGGGGCGACGAGAAAGCCATAACTCCAAAGCTTCAAAGCTTTTAACCCGTCACACCCTAGAACTGGAGAGACTTTAGAACTCGAAAACTAGACCGCGACCTGCTCCTTTGGTTTCCTTTCGTGGGACAGTAACAAAAGGGAAGGAGTTGTTTGTGTTTTGTTTTTAGTTTGGGAATTATGAGATAATATGGAGAGGAAAGTTCACATATTTAGTATCCATGTGCCTTGCTTCTTTCTTTTCTTTCTTTCATACGACAGTAACAAGAAAATGGAGTAGAAGAATATAATGTGTTGTGTACGTATGGAAGGAAAGTGAGAGCTTTATATAGGCTAGATTGTTGTGCGTTTGAGTGACTATAATTGATGATACATCAAAATGGAGTATGGAAGTAGAGAGAAAAAAAAAAGTGGTCGAATCAGTCCTTGTTGAGTGTGTCAGTGAGGTTGAGTGTTGTCAAGCATGCATGTCACACCCTGAATTTACCTGTTAATGGCAGCGGATATGAATACCTTGGTGTGACTTTCATGGCGTCTCATACAATGGATATATTGAACGACCTAAAGTGCCGTTTTGAAAATACACGTTTGATCATAAATAAAATCAGAGTTTACAAAACATAGGTCCCAAATGATGTTGCAAGTTTATATAACAAACCATAGTAGATCAAACGTTACATAAGTGCATGAAAATAAGTGATGCAAGTCGACCCCGCGACTCCAAAATAGCCAAATGCATGTCCACACGCTAGCTAATTACCTGAAAATACATTGCTAAAAACGGTCAACATAAAGTTGGTGAGAGATCATAGGTTTAATAAAATGAAGGTATACGATAGCCACAAGTATAAAGTGTATGACTGATTGCGTGGTTTTGTAACCTTACAACAGGTTTTACCTCTCGAGGGATCTCAAGAGGCTTACAACCCCACCAGGCAGTGTACCTGACCGATGTAGTATAGTGTAGTGGTAAGTACGGGGGATTGATCGTTCTCCACAGGGAATAGTGTTCGTTAGGTGTGAAAGGCTACTCTAATTAGGTCTAAGGGTTGAGGAAGATTCTTTTTATGTTTTTATAGTTTTTATGAAAGCAAGTAAAATCTCGGGTTTTGAAGGAGTGGGCGGAATTAGTTGCTAGTCAACTAACCCAATTTACTACGAATGCAAATAAAATAAATAACTGAAAATAAAATGTGGTGAGAAACTTATGTGTAGAGAAATGTGTTTACTTAGATTTCCTTACTCCCTAACTATCTTTTACCGGTTAATTAGTGTGTATTAGTCGCGTGGATGACGGGTGTATTCCTTAATACCATTCGTGGGGTGGCGTACTTACTTCCCCAACTCTACAAGCTCCTACTTCACTCCTATGTCGAGCCGGCTAGGAAGCTCCTAACATGGGATCACTAGAATTCGCTTGTGCATTAAATACAACCATAAAAACCTTTAGTACGCGTTTGGTTCATGTTTCTTAAGACGTTCAAGCAAGTTACCGAATAGGAAGTTAGCCAGTTTTCTTAAGCCTAACATAGATAAACAATCATCCAATACAACTAACAACACACTAACAACCAATAATCAATAGCTAGGTTTCATTAGATCTAAGCAAACACAAGATAAATTTAGCCTAACATGTTAAACAAAAGACAAGAATAAGATAGAATCAAACAACACATAGACATATTGAATGATTAATTGATAACTTATCTTTCAATGAAACATGAAAGATCTCAAGGCAAAAAGCCCTGAAAAAGTAGCTAAAATCGTCTTAGGGTTTTATCCCAAAATTCCACACACTAAGCTCTCTTTAATGACAAAAGATTAGAAAACTATATATAGATTTTTGGATCTGACGGCGTCACCTTATGGAGTGTGACGCCGTCACCTCGCCGCTTTTAGGGTTCCCGGATGACCTTCTTGACGCCGTCCCTCTTTAGCTCTTCCAAAATCCATTCTGGCTTATCAAGGCTTGACGCCGTCGGACCATGAACGTGACGCCGTCCCCTTATGATTTAAGCCGTGACGCCCTCGATCAAGTTAAAGCGTGACGCCGTCAGAATTCACATGCTATTTTCACTGGCTTATCATGAGTAAATTTCACGTCCAACTTTTCTTGCCAAAGCATGACGCCGTCTAGAGTAAATTGTGACGCCGTCAAGAGTAACTTTTAGCCGATTCTTGAGACTTTGCCGTTTTCTTCACTTTAATGCTCCAAAAACGTCCAAAATGCCTCCTTTTCCAGATTTCTCCTCAAAAGTACCTAAAATGACAAAAGGAACGATTTAGGGCAATATTTGATCAAATAAATACGATTTAGGGCTTAAATGACCCCTTAAAAGCGGTACACTTTTCGCTTCATCAAATACCCTTACACTTGAGATTTGCTTGTCCTCAAGCAAATGCGCTTTTATTCTAATCAAAATACAAGTTAGGGGTCATTTAATGCTAACATAAAAGTAATTACAACAAATAGTCATTCCCCTTTAATCATAATAAGCACGGAGATTACACACTAGCACCTCACAAGTAGTGTTTAGATACTCACATCTCTCAAGTGTCATCAAAATAAATCTCATAAATGAAAACGGATAATATCTCTCACTACCTGTCATAGCAAATAGATTACCATAGGCTTGGGAAAGGATCGAAAACTTCCTCCACTAGGCGTAAGCACCTAAGATAAACTATCAAAGAGGGCTTTTAAATGGGTTATAACGTAAGGTGTAGGGAAAAGGAAAACACGGTTTTGTTGGATAAAGGATATTTTACTGGTGGCTAGTTAAAGATCTTGATCAATTACATGTACTATACAACGTTGCTAAGCCAAGACTAGACTCGATCTTAAGCTAGAAACGAAATAACAAAAACAAAAACATAAAATAAACATAAAATGAAACGGGATGGTAGTCCGTATGTTTTTTCTATTTTTCATTTTCTCATTTTTTTGTATTTTTCTTGATTTTTTTTTTTTTTTTTTTTTTTTTTTTTTTTTTTTTTTTTTTGCATACACTTTTACCCTACCATCCAAAATAATACATCATAGGGGCATTGCATCCCCCTTACACTTGAATTTTTACATAACTTTACAAATACTAATCTAATGACTCGAATTAAGATAATCGAAAAACTTGGAGTACTTTTAAAATATTTAGCACATATGGGGGTAATAAATGATGTTCTTCCCCATTACTCCATTACACTAGTACTTTACCCATGAGTCCCAATCATCCCAAAACAATATGTACAAGGATATGACTCGACTTAGCAACCATGTAATCAACTAGATAATTAACTTGGGTTTAAACAAATGTTGTAACAATAATGCACTAAAAATGAGTGCATACAAGGTAGGCTAAGGCGATTTGGGTGTACATTTTAGTGGGGTGTAACAAATTCTTCCTTTAAGTAAAATGCTTAAAGGTCGAAGCGAAAAGATAGGCTCTGAGGGGTGTACTAGGGGTATCGTGTACTAAAAATGAGTACAACGCAAAGGGTGTGGGAGAATTACTTGACCAATGTAGCCAATGTAATTATAACAAAAACACAGGTGTAAAACAATGGGTTAATCCTAATGCCTCTTATCATGTAGTAAATCTAACTACACGAATGTAGTCTCACTTGTGGCCTTGGAATGGTCCTAACGCAAGTTCTAGAATCTAAGTGCTACCGGTACACACATCATAGCATAAATGCTTTTCCTACCAATTCTAGGGGCGAACCTCACATATTTGGGGGTGGAAAATTTTTTAGTGGTACGGTTTTTGTGCTAGTCATATAACTCCTATCCGTGAGACGCTCATTAGAACTAAAGTTTCACTCCTATATGTTGTAAAAAATTTTAAATTTGGCACTAAAATTACCTTAACAAGTATTTCTCTCAGTTTTATTACACATCTAAAATTAAACAAACAAAAATCAAGCGCAATGGCATTCTCTAAAATCGTACTTTTACCCTCCCCTTACACTTAAGATGAACATTGTCCCCAATGTTCAAATAATAAGATGTAAAAGCAAAAAGTAAAAGAATGAAATCAAATACTCCCCTGATTCGCTCGGTGGATAATGAAATTACACGGTTAAATCTTCCTCCAAAGAGAATGTTGAAGCTCCATGACTAATGCATCGCCATAAGCTTGATTCCAAAAACATTTCCTTGTCCAAAATAACCTGTTAAACCTGAGAAAACAAACACGAAAACCTGCATAACATCGGGGGGATAAATCTATATATAAGGATATAATGCTTGTGGAATGATAACTTTGCAGATTCCTGGAGATTATAAGTTGGAGATTTTAATAAAAACTTTTTATGAAAACAAAACTTTCAAAAATTTCTGGAAATTAAATCTGACGCCGTCAGGTTATAACCCCTGACGCCGTCAGAAATGACCTGACAAAAATTTTCATTTTAAGTTCCCGGAAAATTTCTGGAAAAACCTTTACCTTACTTCCTGGAAATCCTGCAAAACATCATTATGACTCGATACAAGCATTTGACTCAAACAAACACTAATATGTATGCTAATTTATTATTATTACGATTCATGTTAATTTGTGTTCTAATAAACCGATTTAGATTTCCCTTACACTTATCTTTTGCAAAATACCTTTATATGTAGTTAAGACGAAGTTAAAAACAAAATAAAGCATTTTCACAATTTAGTTTTGAACATGAATCAATAAGAATAAAAATTAAACACACATACGGAAAATAAAATCAAACAAACAAATAAATAAACACACAAAGCAAATAAAACAAATAAAGCTTGGGTTGCCTCCCAAGAAGCGCTTTTCTTTATTAACGAGTCTTGTAGCTAGACTCCAAGTCACGGGGTCTACGTTTTTCCGTTTTGCTTCTCAATTGCCCCCCTAATCATCCTAACAACCTCCATATCAATTTTGTATTTAGGTCCAAGGTTTAAGCAATCTTTATAATAAAGGCTTCTCCTATTCCAAACATGGTCCATGCCTTTTTCTTTATCCTCTTCATTGATGTCCTCAATCGCACCAATGTTGTCCATGTCAAATCGAGGCACAAAACGAAACTCATTAACCCGATAAGGCATCCTATATGTGATCCTATCTATGTGATTAGAAAACTGAACCGTGCCTTTCAAACGGTCATACCTTAAATTGGATGCTTCGATAAATGGCTTACCTAACACAACGCGAGATAGGCGGCAGTCAACAACACTTGCCATATCTTCTAAAATCATGAAGTTGGTGACAAAGGTAAAGCTCCCAACAAGGATATGTATATCCTTAATTCTTCCAACGAAGTTACAAACTCCGCCTGGACACTTGGGGTCTATCCTAGGCTCAAGTGGTGTGTTTATGATTTGGCTATAGAGGCCTGCGGACATAACGTTGATTGGGGATTCACAGTCAATGTAAGCATGCTCAACGTATTGGTACCCAATCATACATGGTATCTTCACATTCCCGGGATCACCTCTCTTAATCTTTGGGTCAATTCTAACAAAAGGTGGTCGAGGGTTATCAACTAGGTTGTTATAGTAAGCAATCTCCTCCTTAGTGGGGTATTCATTGAAATAATCATCAAACCTAGGATCTACCTTCACTTCTTCAATTTTCTCAATCAACTTATCAACCGTAAGATTATTACGTTCTAAGTAATTATCTGAGTATATGGCGGTCCCTAAGTTGTTCAAGGCATAATCAAGCTCTATATCAATCATTCTACTGAGCTCCCTGAGCTCACTAATCTCATTCTCAAGTTGGCTACGCAACAAAGCCACTTCGCCAGGTGTAAGGGGTGGATTCGCGTTTTCCATAATGGCAAACTGAATAGTCAATGAAAATCTGTTACGAACAAAAGCACAAAGAAAATAGATAGACTAAAGAAAACCTAGAAAAATAAAATAAAAATCTCACTAGAAAGGAATCTAGTGAGTAGACCTAATAGAAATAAAAATTCAACCTAAACAATAACTATTCCACGGCAGCGGCGCCAAAAACTTGATTGCGTGGTTTTGTAACCTTACAACAGGTTTTACCTCTCGAGGGATCTCAAGAGGCTTACAACCCCACCAGGCAGTGTACCTGACCGATGTAGTATAGTGTAGTGGTAAGTACGGGGGATTGATCGTTCTCCACAAGGAATAGTGTTCGTTAGGTGTGAAAGGCTACTCTAATTAGGTCTAAGGGTTGAGGAAGATTCTTTTTATGTTTTTATAGTTTTTATGAAAGCAAGTAAAATCTCGGGTTTTGAAGGAGTGGGCGGAATTAGTTGCTAGTCAACTAACCCAATTTACTACGAATGCAAATAAAATAAATAACTGAAAATAAAATGTGGTGAGAAACTTATGTGTAGAGAAATGTGTTTACTTAGATTTCCTTACTCCCTAACTATCTTTTACCGGTTAATTAGTGTGTATTAGTCGCGTGGATGACGGGTGTATTCCTTAATACCATTCGTGGGGTGGCGTACTTACTTCCCCAACTCTACAAGCTCCTACTTCACTCCTATGTCGAGCCGGCTAGGAAGCTCCTAACATGGGATCACTAGAATTCGCTTGTGCATTAAATACAACCATAAAAACCTTTAGTACGCGTTTGGTTCATGTTTCTTAAGACGTTCAAGCAAGTTACCGAATAGGAAGTTAGCCAGTTTTCTTAAGCCTAACATAGATAAACAATCATCCAATACAACTAACAACACACTAACAACCAATAATCAATAGCTAGGTTTCATTAGATCTAAGCAAACACAAGATAAATTTAGCCTAACATGTTAAACAAAAGACAAGAATAAGATAGAATCAAACAACACATAGACATATTGAATGATTAATTGATAACTTATCTTTCAATGAAACATGGAAGATCTCAAGGCAAAAAGCCCTGAAAAAGTAGCTAAAATCGTCTTAGGGTTTTATCCCAAAATTCCACACACTAAGCTCTCTTTAATGACAAAAGATTAGAAAACTATATATAGATTTTTGGATCTGACGGCGTCACCTTATGGAGTGTGACGCCGTCACCTCGCCGCTTTTAGGGTTCCCGGATGACCTTCTTGACGCCGTCCCTCTTTAGCTCTTCCAAAATCCATTCTGGCTTATCAAGGCTTGACGCCGTCGGACCATGAACGTGACGCCGTCCCCTTATGATTTAAGCCGTGACGCCCTCGATCAAGTTAAAGCGTGACGCCGTCAGAATTCACATGCTATTTTCACTGGCTTATCATGAGTAAATTTCACGTCCAACTTTTCTTGCCAAAGCATGACGCCGTCTAGAGTAAATTGTGACGCCGTCAAGAGTAACTTTTAGCCGATTCTTGAGACTTTGCCGTTTTCTTCACTTTAATGCTCCAAAAACGTCCAAAATGCCTCCTTTTCCAGATTTCTCCTCAAAAGTACCTAAAATGACAAAAGGAACGATTTAGGGCAATATTTGATCAAATAAATACGATTTAGGGCTTAAATGACCCCTTAAAAGCGGTACACTTTTCGCTTCATCAAGTATAAAGTGTATGACATAAGTCACATAAAAATGGTGTACAATAGACTTAAGCTCATGACCCCGAAACTATGACTGAATCTGTGGTGCCCCTCAGAGTGTTTTGCCAGGCACTCTAATAAAAAGACATGAAATGCATCCGCTATCGGTTGTTGGTCAAAGCCAACACGGATGGAGGCGTCACCCTCGATAGATCTATCCACTCACTCTCGCTTACAGGTAAATTAACGGTTCATGATATAGGGGACTTTCATATGGCAACAAGGTAACTTAATCTATGTACAAGGAATTTGATACTAGGGCTCGCATATAAAAATGGTTGCAATGTATTCTCCCCCGTGGCATTTGAAATGAAATAATAAATTGAAAAACGGGGCTATGAAAACTCACCTCAAGTGATGGTACAACAATGCTATGAGTATGTGATGAACGGGAACAACAAGGCGCGTACACTAGCCGCTACCTATCATGAATGAACATAATCTACTTAGATTATGAGGCAATGTAGTGCATGTACATGTATATGTAACCTATACCACTCGTACTTTGAAAATAATATTTATCGTTAATATGTAAGGTTCTTCCAAAACTTGATATAAATATGTTAACTTGTTTCGTCAAAACTAGTCATGTAATAAAGTGTATAAAACGTTCGTGTTAGTATCGGCGTTTTGAAAACATGAAATGTAACATGATAGTCGTGTTATTAAGTCTTTGATCGTACGCGTTCCAACGGGTAAGAATTACGGTTCTCCATAGTCGTTACGTGAAAAATATAGTTTCTAGTACGTAAACATTTTCTAGTTAAAAAGCTGTCAAAATGAAAGGTATATTATCGACGTTTAAACGCGTGTATCTTGTTCGTTATTAGCTCGTTTTCGACGTTCTTTATATCCGTGGGTTCGTATAAACATGTACTAATGTATTTTCAGTAGCTCGGGTCATCTAGGTCGCGTTAAACGCCTCAGTTTGTCCGTCGAAAGTCGCGTAACAGCATGTTATTTTCTGAAAATTAGTTTTCGTCGTTAAACTTTGAAAAATCATATCTCCTTCGTTATTAACTCGTTTTTATCCCCGTTTTCGGCCACGGCTTCGTCTCGGAATGTATTTTCTAAATATTTGGCCAAAAATTATCTCACACCTACTGATTTTCCCACGTTTCACTTTTAAGGACAGAATGTTTTATTTACTTGTTAAGACTTGATTTTCTAGTTAGTAACTTGTCCAAAAATGTCACAAACAACAACCAATCATTCTAAAACTTACCATATATCTTTTTAAGGTGTCAAGGGTCCTAAACATCATCATCCATGTAGATCTAACAAGGATCTAAGTATAAAACACTTCTAGGGCTCATAACTTGCAAAAAGATTTAAAAGGAGTGGTATAACTAACATATACATATAGATCTTGCATAAAAATGATATGAACATTATATTAACTTGGTAATATTATGAAAATGAGTTTTGACAACTTACTTGAAAGATTAGTGATAAAAAGATGATGAAAACCTAAGAAACCTTTGAGTTTGTATTTCAAAACCCTTAAAGGATTACTAGTAGAACTTGTTTATGTAATGAGCTTGTAAAATTTGTGATCCTTGCTTGTGTTTCTTGTGTAGGCCGAGCACCAAGAGGGGGAGGGAGAAGAGAGAAACTTGCTAGTTTACTTGAAGATTATGTGTAAAATGAAGTGAAATAATGTGGTTAAGTATATATATTAGACAAGATTAGATGTGCATTAAATGAGATAGGAAGTTTGCAACTTTTGAGGTGTTGTGGGGTGTGAGGCCGGCGCACAAAGGAGCAAGGGGGGGGGGCTCTCTTGATTAAACCATGTGATGATTACATGTGTTTAAGTGTGTAATTTAATTAGTTTTAGGTGTAATCGGGTACCGCGTTTGCTAGAAATAAAATTTAACGGAGTTAGTCGGGACTTGACGAAGTCATAAAAATTACAAAAATATGTTGGGTACAAATATTGGGTGTTCGGGTAATTATCGTTTAGTTTTTACGAAAACCGTCGTAATTATATTAAATGTACGATATAAATTAAATAAATTCGCAAAATACCGGGTAAATGAATTTTATAATTTTCTTGACATTAAAATGAGTATAAAAAATATATCGGGACCATCGTGGGGATTGTCGGACGTGTTAGTCACATTTATTGATCGCGCGTTAACGTTTTAATTAAAAGTAATTATACGTAAAACGTCAAATGTAACAAAAATATTAATTTGATAAACCTACGAGTGGAATAGTATGAAAATGTAAATATGATGATATGCAGACTATTACTAGTCCGTATGCAATGATCCTACTGATGATGCATAAATTTTGCAGCTAAACCAAACCGGTTACGCTGAAATGAATGATGAACGATGGACATGAATGGTGATTTGTCGAGGTTAGGAAAGTGACCTGAAATTACGGGTTGTGACAATGCAGGAGTTAGCACATGGGTTTGCTCTTGTTAGTCCACGTATGAAACTCAGTAACACAAGAAAACTTTGGTGGGGTTCTTTTGAGTGTATAAGTGAAAGAAATGATGATGGTTCTTGGTTGTATTAGTCGGCACTAAGAATCAAGGGGAAGAGACAAATGTATTTTAATGTTGGTTCTTGTTTGTGGCTCGTTGGTGTACTTCAAATGATCAAGGAAACTTCAATAAAAGTGATATAAGTTGCATGTGTAAGTTGAGTGTGGCAGTGGTCATTGCATGATAGGCAATGATGGTTCCTTGTGGTTGTGTTAGTTGGCATAAGGAAACAAAGGAATGGGACAAATGAATTTTTAAGAGTTAGTCCTTGTGCCTTGTTCGAGTATCCCCTGTGTTTATCACATTTTATACATGATCAAAAATAAATGTAGTGATCATTTTGATGGTTTGTATATTCGCCAAGTGCTTGATCGAATTCATTTGTTTAGCCAAAATATATTTTTGTTTCGAGTTGGGTGTCATGCGAGACATTAAAATATGGAATTTAGGTTGTGTTCATAATATGTCGAGTGCCTTGAGCTTTGATAGGTTTTAAACAGTAATTGTTCGAGTTAGGATGTGACGTTTGTTTTACTCGATCATTGGCTGGGATGAGAATCGAGTTGAGCAAAATGATTATGTCGTTGTTAAGTCGAACCGAAAGAAAATGTATCAAAGTAAACGTCCCTCGTTGAATATTATAGATTTTAGATTTATAGAGTTGGGTTCAAGGTAACGCAAGGGATTGATAAACATATTTGTGAACTCAAGTGATATCGTAAGGTAGCTTATTTAGAATGAGTTTTTTTTTTTAATAACTTTGTTTTGTTTAAGATTTGAGATTATCATGGTACGTACAAATGATTGTAACACAAAGAATGCGAGAACGTGTTACGACATTTTGATTAACATGGTTGAGTAAAAGCAAAAATTTAGCCCGTAAAAATGGTTAATTAAATCGTGACAATAGATTACTCTCGTTAATCATCTATAATTAGGTGGGAAATTTTACGGGATATTACATTGCTGAACGATGGTGATCTCTTCTGCACAAAGATGTTGAGCAAAAAGTCTCCTAGCATCTAGAAGGTTTCAAAGGCGGAAAAAAGATACTTTATAAACAAGATAAAGTAAAATCTACTTAGAAATGACAAACTGTCACAGTTGGTATAAAAGTACAAGCAGTATGCTCAATTGTTCCCAAAAGTAGATGAACCTTGTACTAGTTTTAGAACATCCATTGGATGTTAAACACCCGGATATTTAGAGCAACAGTAAAATAGCATCCGGATTCTTGTATAAATTTAGAACCTTTTGAAAAATTAGGGCTTTGAGTGATAGTCCAATTTATCTATTTTCGAGACATGACAATATTTAATAGTCAATACTATTTAACAAGCTTGTTATATTAACTATTATGCTCTAAATTAACATGGTGTATGCAATTGTAAAAAAAATATACAATATATAAAAGTTTTTAGAACCTACTAAAAACCCTGCACAATTATGTAAAGTTATTTATGTCTATCTAGAATTCTCTATAACCATGCAATCATAACTTGTAAAGTAAATAAGTTCCTTGTTTCATCTATAAAAACCAAATATGTTATCACTCATAAACTCTCGAACAAAAAACATCTAAATAACATGTAATTCATACATTAAGATGCTCTCATTATTTTGCATTCTCATATGGACAATTTTATGTTGATCATTAGCATCACTTGAACACACTAGATATATGTTGGCACCAGTATTATGTATTAATGGTTAGTGCTAGCCGTATTAAAAACACTTTACGTTGCTATGAGGCCACATATATTTTATGGCAAGAAAAACACTCTCAGTTGTCGTATTACGTGACGCATGCTCTTTAGCATTTTTGGAAAAAAAAATCACAAAAATCCAATATCCCTACGATACAATTATAGTGAGCAACACACGATAGCTTCTCTATATAATATCTCTATACATATACAGCATGACACCAAATTCTATACATCACTATACTCGGATAAAATGGCTACAATAGAAATTAGCATGATGCTCTTCCAAAAGTTCGCCTATCTATGGAAATATTAACTCCCCCTTAAAACAATAACTACTTTTCACATAAACCCATTGATGCATAAATTTTTTATATAGACTCGCGTCAATTAAGCAATCAAGTAATTAAGCATCAAACACCAACTATTTTGTAAGTTTTACAAGTATTTAAACTCCCCCTAAAAAGACAATACTCTTTCTTGAGTGCGGTATCAGAGCCACCATGGTTTTCCACCACAACAAACCACCGCAACAAACTGACAAACATAAGCGCATAAACTCCTAGGTGCATATCAAACTCATGCGCGCTTAAAGTCTTCGTAAGCACACAAAATTCGAAAAAGTTTGTAACTATAAAACAAACATTGGCGCATAAAGTTCTAAGTACATATGCACTTCATGCGCGCTTAAAGTCAACCGTGAAGTTTGTGTGTCCTAATCAAATTCAAAGTGCTAATGACGGTACATTAATATGTAATTTCATGAAAGTAGTACTACAGGTTTAGTTATTTACAATATTTAAAAGGGATAAAATAATATACTCCGGCTGTTACGCATATGAATTGTTTATAATCTTACTTTTCACTTTTATACATATGCATCTGTTTACTTTATTTTACCTACCCATTTAATTGGCAAAGAAAAAGACGCCATTTAGTTTGAAACTAGTTACAAAAATCGATATTACTCTTACCCAACAAAAAGTGCCTGCAAAGTGAAAACCAAAATTGAATACATTGAAGTCTGATACCAATGATCGCGCCTTCTTTGGAAGTGCGCTTTGCTCATTTTGGTAAAAGGCTGAAAAAAGTTCATTCTCGTAAATCGAGTATGTAGGAGGTTTATTTTGGTAATTGATTTTACTCTTAATGCAACCAATTCTAAATGCTACAAAGGCATACGCAATGCTTAGGCAAAAAGAGAAACAAAAAGAAACAACCACTCCAGAGTTCTTAACTCCTACAGTCATGTCTACTTTCAACAACACAAGACCTTCCTACAACAACACTAGACAAACTAGGATTGCCAATGAACCAAACACAAGAAGGAGTAGTTTAAAGCTAGTGTCGCCTGTGGAAATTGTCAAAAGGAGGGTCACTACAAAAATGAGTGTTATCATATAGTTGGTTATCCAAATGGGCATCCTCTCCATGGTAAGTTCAAGCCTCAAATAGAATAAGTGGTCAAAATGATATAATAATTGGCTAGATTAGACCATAAGTGTATTAGTTTTATATTGTGTAAAGTCTAGGGGTTTGATTGTAACATTGTAAAATGAATGAAGACTAAAGTGTTAATGTATATATTCAATGAACTTAGATAAGGTATATGAACCTCCTTCCTCCTTTATTTGTCAACAACAATTCATAATTCACATTTCAACCTACAAAAAAAATGTTGAGAGAGCTTGGATCAAATGATTAGCGACTAGTGTGTAAGAAGTGTGAAGTGTGTGAAGCAAAGATAATTTGGTAACTAGTCTTTTATTGATTTGATGTTGATACAAACCAACATGACAACACTTAATGAAAAATAAGCCAACTCTCCTTATTTATAGTATCATAGGAGTATAAATAAAAAAAATAACTTTAGTCCTTGCACTATTAAAGTGTATACAAGTTGACATTTTATTATATCTAACAATCTCCCTCTAAATGATAACTTGGTAACTATTTTAAACAATGGCAATTTCCTCTTTAGCTTTGATGCGTAGACCAACGAATCATGCCTTTTCATCTTTCTCGATCACTAACATCCATCTCCAATTTACTAATTACTTGTTTAGAAAACAAAATGTTTGTTAACTTTTCAACAACAATATCAAGTCGTTCTTCTTTTATTGAGGTAGTCAATCATTTTCTGAATTAAACATATCTTTGAACTACTGAGGATTCGGTATGTAAGTTGAGGATGACCTTGTAGCACATTGTTGATGAAGGTATCAACTCGAGTTTAGACTTTAATTCTTGAACTCAAAATCAACATTCTCGAAGACAATTGGTATTCTTGATCGTTATCTACAACTTCAATCTTTAAAAGCATATATGAAATCTTTATATGTAACATCTTGAAGATTAAAACATTCTTAATGAACTTGATCTTTAATGTGGATTTCAATCGATAATTGTTGTTGAAGAAAGATCTTTAATAAGATGACAAACAATTGAGCTTTGTAGAAGATTTAAACATTTGACTCTAACCTTGAGTCTTCATGTCTTTCACTCCCCCTCAATTGAATATCCATCTATGGAAGTAGTGATCTTGGTTGTCAAAGTCTTTAATTTTGATCTTGATTAATTTGTTTTTATAACACCCTAAATTAAATACGACTTATTAAATACGCTATGAATTAAAACTTGAGTTATATATCATGTTATGACTCGAAACCATACAATATGAACATATAACCTAAAGTAAAATACGAAATGATACAAGAACCTTATAAATAAAAGTATGGCACGTTAAGAAGGTCTTTATAGGCCAAAAATAATAAAACATGTACACAACATATTATGGAGATAAGTATGAAATATTTGGCTAATTTGGAAAGTGCTAATCATCATTTGAACACCCCTAATTCACGGCCCAATTCCCCTACCTCTTCTCATCCATAACCGTGTATATGCATGCATATCTCCAAGAAACCCTAAATCTCTTTCTCTCTATTTCATTTGGACGGCAAAAATAAAACCACACAAGAAACCCTAAAAAACTTGTTCTATTCGGCATCAAGAAGGAGAAGAGGAGAAGCAATAACTTGATCGTGATCATTGTGTTCTTCTTCAATTCGTATCACACAAAGGTAATCGAATACACATCATTCTAATCCATTCGAATTGTTGAATAAAACCTAATCGATCCATATTCTATTTTTTTTCTTTCATTCGATCATGATCAAGAAGGAGAAGAGAAGGTGTTGGTGATTTATTCGACTTAGAAATCTTTGTGTTCTCATTCCATTCGATCTAACATAAGAGGAACCATATAAACTTCAATCTATTATAATACATTCGGATCAATATGTATTAATATGTGTCAATATAATTAATTGTGTTCTTGAAATCGGATCTATATAGAAAAACTAATCTATCGTAAATATTTATGCTACCTAAATGAATTTTAAACCGATGATACAAACATGATTTTTAATGGTTCTTTGGGCTAAAACTGAATTCAGTAAAATGGCTTTCGAATAAAATTGGTTTGGTGATTTTTAGAGGTCGGGAAGGCAACCGTTTGATTTTTAGAAATTCATGTGTCAAAACTGCATTTCGGGGTATGAAAATTCAAGCGTGTTCTATGATTTTTAATTTAACATCTATAACGATTCAATACATGATATTTTGGCAGAATGATATATGGTATATGAGTTAAGTTGTGTAATTTTTGTGGATTTTTTTGAGATGTTTAACTAGGGTAAATAATTACATACTTTCGGGGTGTTCCAGCAGGTCCAATTCGAGGAAGTGTTGTGATTGTCGATTTTTAGTTGGTACTTTTACTACTTAATAAAATCTGGAAAAATTATATAAAATACTTAAGACATATATGTATATCTGGGTAAAAGTATAGAATTTTATAAGCTCGTTTAAGGCGTTTTAAAAATAGCTAAAGACGGACCCGTTTTCAATTTTAATTCTGAATTAAGTAGTTACTTATTTTAGAATACTTATGAACTTAATTGCTTCACCTTTAGAACCTAAATAAGCTATTGGTCATCTTAAAAGTATTTAACTTATGTTTTGATTAATTATCATATTAACCTTTAACTTTGGCATAATTGCAATAGTAACTCTAATCTTTGAATAATTATAAATGTAAATCCTAATTTGACTTGTAAAACCCTAAATTGTGAAATGACATCATTTTATAATTATATGAAACTCAATTTTGACATTAATAACTAATTAAGGGCCCGCTTGGTTCAAATGGTGGGGAATGCAAAGCAATGCATTCCCTTTCCCCCCAATTTATTGGGTAATGCCCCATTACCCACTACTGGGTAATGGGTCATTACATTACCCTACACCAAGCAACATCATTCATTACCTTTACCATTGATTAGGCCATATGACCCTACACCAAGCACCCCATAAACCTTTTTAAATACTACTTACTAATTTTAGAAACCCTAAATTGCTTTTAAACCTAAAATGGCTAAACTTACTATTTTTGGAAAGTTACTAAATATGGAAAGTTACCTAAAATGGAAAGAAAACTAAAATGAAACCTTTATGATTAAGAAACTATGAAACTTATAAGTAAACTTATGATTATTGTAGATCGGGTGAAGAAGGAGTGATCCCCTGCTTCCATTCATTTTATTGCTTTGATTTGTGTGCTTTGATAAGGTACATATATTCTTTCCCTTTTCAGTAGGGATATTTCTGTTAATCCTATGCCTGATATGATTCCCTTATTTGACTCATGACTTTCATTGTATGATTGTCATTCTTATTGATTCATTCTGACATTTATTTAAATGTCTCTGCTATGCTATACTTATGCTTTGCCATGCTTATTGAGTTACTATCTTGTTTCTCTTGCCATGCTAGATTATTATTGTTGTATGCTATGATAGATCTGTGCCTGAGCTAACCTAGTTGTGGAGGTACCATGACCATGTCTTGGATGGCACCCTAGGCATGACACTCCCGTAGAGGTGTAATAGATCTACGGCGTTCCCCCTTATGTTATGATTTATTGTGTACACTATTGGCCAACTTTATATATGTATGACCAGTCTAGTACTGGCATCCATATTTTGTTAGGGAGCGTATGGATATATCCTAGGTTTATGTATTGTATGTTATGGTGACCAGGTGGTGTGTGCCTTACACTCCTTCTCACACTTTTATTACTTAGAGGTCTCCCCTCTTCGTATGCTTGTATTGCTTTAGTATGATTTGACGGATTATGTATGTAGTTCCTATGGCACATCCTTATATGAACTTTTCCCTTATTTCATTATTCTCTTGATTCATTTCTTATTCAGTTCTCATGCATTATTGATTCTTAGTTCTCTTTAAAATTCGTATGACTTTCATGATTATACTTTTCGTTTTGTATTCTTATTCCTTCGTTGCTTATGCTTATTTACCGTTATGTTATGTTATATATATCTGTTCACTGGGCTTTTTAAGCTCAGCCGCATGTTTTCTTTTCTTATGCGGCAGGTAATAAGCGGGGCGACGGGCTTGGGAATAAGAGAGTGTAGGACCTAGAGACCTATTTATTTATCATTTCGTTGTCCATTGTTTCAGACTTTCATTTCTTTCAGTACTTTGAATATTATCTCTTTACTTGGTTTTGTTTGGTTAACCCACTATGCATTTGAGATTATCTTTTGATACCAGTTTTGATGTTCGAGACTTGGTCATTTATTTAAAAGACTTCCGCTTGTCTAATGTATGCTTTGTATGACACCATAATGTGATATCTTGGCCTTGTCGGATCAGGGTGTTACATTTTGATCTTGATTAATTTGTTGTTGAAGATGACAATGATGTTGAAGAGAAGTGATCACATGATATTGTTGAAATAACTATCTTGATAGAGCTTTGATCTTGATGAGACATTACCACTTATTCCAAACACTTGTTGATGTAACTTCTCTTTAACATTTACGAACATGTCACTAATATCCCATTTCAACTAACCATTCGCTCACCTACGAGTGTATGGGGTGTTTGTTTAAGCTTATTTATGAGCTTATAAACTTTTATGTTTTCGACTTATGTTACATAAACCTTTGAAAACCTAAATTTTTTTTGGACTTAAGGGTTAATGTAAATTATTAATTATAACAAATTTATATAGGATCATGAGCTCTAAAATAAGCCAAAAAATTGAGTTTATATTACGAAAACATATAAGCTCGTAAGCAGATAAAAAAACTAAAAAAAACAATGGACTATTGTGACAAATTTTATTGCCACTCATAAAGCCCTTTTTGAAATCAAATCATATCACCACATACGAGCTGCTCAAATTTGTTACTCCATAATTATCAATTAAAACACAAAAAAATGACAATAAAAATGTATAAAATCCTCTCGTGTTCAATTTGAACATAAGATGTCATGTTAGATTAGATTTGTTGTGATCAAAAATTTGTTTTTTTAACAAAATAAAGATACCAGAATAGATGACGCATTTATTATTATTATTATTATTATTATTATTATTATTATTATTATTATTAACACTGTGTTCTCAAGTATCAATTTAAAAATAAGAGTAAATTACACCGTTCGTCCTTGTGGTTTGGGCCATATTTCACTCTCAGTCCCTAATTTTTTTTCTTGCATTGTTGGTCCCTGTGGTTTTTCAATTGCACACCGGTGGTCCCTATCGTTAACTGGCGTTATCTTTTCCGTTAGCAAGTGGCAACGTTAGTCCATTAACCAAACAAGCGTTTGCAACGTTAGTCCTTTTACTAACGGCCGTTTTTTTTTTTTTCCGAAATTATTTTTTTTTCAAAATTATTTTTTTTATGAAAAATAAAAAAGAAATAAAAATAATTTCGAAAAAAAATATTTTTCTAAAAAAAATTATTTCAAGAAAAAAATTTATAAAAAAAATTTCAAAATTTTTTTTTCTAAAATAATTTTTCTCTTATTTTTTTTCTATTTATTTTATTATTATTATTATTTTTAAATATATTCAAAGCCACAGCCCACAATGACCAACACAATCCCAAGCACAACACTGCCTAGGTTCTATTGTGCATAAGTCGAGTTAAACCAAACCAATACGGCATTAAACACAACTATAACAAGGAGTCGAGTACTAAGTAAACTAAAACGGCAAAAGACCAAGATTTATGAACCTCATTCTACTCGATTCCAAACTCGTTTCGAGGGTCGACATTTTCACAAACACCTCGCGGGCATAATTTAAGACTAAAGATTTTTGACTAGTGTGATTCTTAACCAAGTCCACACCATTCGAGTAACACAAAATAATCACAGTAGCATGATTGGGATTATCTCAAACCAACCCAAGTTTCTAATCCTAACGACGACACAGTTTCAAGATTGAGCCAACATTAGTTTTAAAAATCATTTTCAAGTCACACCACACCAACATAAATCGACATACACACTTATGAATTCAAAAGCAATAAAATCACAGGATCAAATATAAAGTCGAGTGACTCAAATCAAAACAAGGTTTATACATATCATTCGAGAGTTCAATGAATCAAGACAACAAGAATAAAGATTAAATCTTACAAAGTACTTGATGGTGGGTCGGATTCAAAGTCACCACAGGAAGTCCTACTTGATTCCAAGCTTATCACACCCTCCCTTTTCCTTGATTATACTCGACTGAGATATTGATTTAAGTGAGTTTGGAGTTTCTTGGTGTGACTTGCTTCTCCTGGAAATCAAGCTTCTTAAGGAACAATCCATGGCAAACTCTTGGTTCACTTTCGATTTATCAAAGATGAAGTGTTGCCATTTTTGGTTAACTCTCCCTTCCATGCCTCGAACTAAATAATATTCGACTCAAGAGGAGCGGGTTTGGGTCTCGATGCACTTGGGAAGGCAAGAAATGTGCTACAGTTGTTCATGTTGATGGTGATGGAAGATGAGATTTGTGACAGAGAATATTTCCTTTGCGTGTGATGAAGATGAAATAGAGAAAAGGGAAGATCAGTAAAAGGAAAAAGAGATGTAGTATCCAATGTGTTGACCGAAAATAAGGAATAGGGGTTATACTCCATCCGTCTCAATTTAATTGTCCATATTTCCTTTTATGGATGTCTCAAATTAATTGTCCACTTTCCTTATTTAGTAAAAACTAGAGAATCTAGTGGGGGAATATTCCATTTTAGTGGTTGAAAATTAAAGTGGCCCCACTTTTATTAAACTTTGTGTTTTCTCTCTCCTGACAAATAAATTAAGACGGAGGGAGTAGTTATTAAAAAAATTTCTAAAAATTTTTTTTCAGAAAAATAAAATGGAAAAAAATAAGAGTTTTCGAAAAGAAAAAAATATTTTTCTAAAAAAATTATTTCAAGAAAAAAATTTCTAAAAAAAAAAATTTCAGAAAAATAAAATGGAAAAAAAATAAGAGTTTTCGGAAAAAAAAATTCTAAAAAATTATTTCAGAAAAAAAATTAGATTTTTTTTTTTACAAATTTTTTTCTTGAAATAATTTTTTTAGAAAAATATTTTTTTTGAAATTATTTTTATTTCTTTTTTATTTTTCAGAAAAAAAATTTTTGGAAAAAAAAATAATTTCGGAAAAAAAAAAAAACGGCCGTTAGTAAAAGGACTAACGTTGCAAACGCTTGTTTGGTTAATGGACTAACGTTGCCACTTGCTAACGGAAAAGATAACGCCAGTTAACGATAGGGACCACCGGTGTGCAATTGAAAAACCACAGGGACCAACAATGCAAGAAAAAAAATTAAGGACTGAGAATGAAATTTGACCTAAACCACAAGGACAAACGGTGTAATTTACTCTAAAAAAAATAAAATGAAGAGAAACGAGCTTTCTCGACTATCAATTTAAAGAAAGAAAAAAAGAAAAAAGACCGAAATAGAAGTGTAAAATGAGGCTAAAAATGAAATAAAACATTTGTAAAATAAACAGCAGCAGATCGCAAAGAAGAAGATGACGATTAACAACAACAATTTGATTAAACTAATAGCAACACTCACATTGATTTCATTAACACATGTTGCTGATGCGTCTTCATCATCGTCAGCTCACACCAACAACTGGGCTGTTCTTGTTTGCACATCTAGATTCTGGTATATCATTTTTTTATGCTTTTAATTGTTACTGTAAATGCTCAACACAATAACCCCTTTTCATTGTTTCCATATGCTTATCACCTTAGTTAAGATGTTTTAGGGGCTGTTTAGGATTGCGTTTGTACATTAGGACGCCTTGCAAATTACTAATTAGTATATTGAGAAACGCGTTAAATTAATGGCCTTCCAAGATGCAAATTACTAATTTTAATCGCGTTAGTCCTTCTATGTCATAAGAGAT